>CABFPE010001149.1:34851-55184 GCA_900660155.1 Hofstenia miamia | reverse complement strand
CATATATATAAATAAATAAATAAATAAATATATATATATATATATATATATATATAATGTATGCACACAATTAATTAATGTATTATTTCATTTTGTGACTTCTTAGAAATGCTCACATGATTTTCAGAATAAACATTAATTGCTAAATATAGCAAATTTACTTCTAATTCGGTTTGCATTTGATTGAATATCTTAAGCAGTGAGCGTATTAATTTGCACATTGTATTCCTAGGTTCAACATAAAAAGTACAAAAAGTCGCTCTACAACTTTATGAAAATTGTATTGCGAAATACCTCTAGAAACATTTGCTGTATTTCGTTGGCTGAAGCAAGATGATGTGGTAACTCACTATCATCAAACGTAGATCCAGCATCAAATAATGTGATTCGATCGTAACCAGCAGCTAGTAAAGGCCGCAGCCTGTCACCTAAGATGTTATCAAGACATCCACTTCCAATTAGCGCTTCTTTCAATGCCCTTAATTGTTCATTCCGATTTTCAATACAATTTTTGATGCCTAAATTAGTATTTCTGATAAAGCATTTGGTGGAAAACCTTAAAATTGTTACCATTCGGATCTAATGAGGTTGGGGGAGTAAAAGTGAACAATTCCCTGAGAATTTCCAAATGCTCTGGAGCGATAATCGATTTGAAAGGATTTCGAGTAGAAAAGAAATCCAAATCAAAATCCACAATATAATTAGGCGACTCCTCCAATAAAGGCATCATCTAAAAAACATCATGAACGCTGCATTATGAAAGTTAATGCAAAATTCCCTTATAATTTAATTAAATTTGAATATAATTAATACCAAAACGACGGAACCTATTCGAAACTTCCTTATTCAATTTTTTAAACAGTTTATCTTCATAACCTCCCATTAAGGGAGGCGCTGAGCTAATACTTGACGGGCGCGTCGCTTTGCGGATTCCCGAANCAGATCAGCACTCTGCGTGACAGGGGTCGCCAGGGGTCAAGCATGATTAAACCGGCCTTAGCGGTACACTTCTAAGGGCAGTTCCGGATTTTGATCTGTTGACACGCACTCTTCAGTCTGTTGACAGGTAGAGTAACCCCGACCACAGACATGGTATACGTAAACAATATATTGCTCGAAACATCAACAAAGTTCTTAGTTGTGAATGGAAATGAACTTGATCATAGAGACTTGGTGGCAAATAATATAGCTGGTGGGCTAAGTGACTTTTATATCTATCTAGGTGCTACGTGGAAACATTCTGCAAATGACCAAATCCTGCGACTTTAAATGACCTTTGTCTTGTCAAATGATGTTTAGCGTCTATAAAATACGTTAAAGATCTTCAGTTCATATTCTACAAAAATCCATTAAATTTAGTAGGGGTACACCCAATGACAATTTCATGTTCGCTTATAACCTCCCTCTTAACACTAATACACCATGTGCACGCTACTTATACAATACAACTCAATCAGATGGGAACTTTATTGCATGAATCGTACTAAAGTTGTCACCTACTGGGATCATAATCCCAAACTGAGCAATTTATCCGTCGGTGCACGAACTGCATCAGATCAAAGTGTTAAAAACTAGACGATTACCCGTAACTTAGCGATTGAGACTGGCCGTTGGGCCCGACATGAACGGGATCAAAGGTTGAACTTCGATATTATTTGTGAATGCCAACAAACAGCCCAGATTAGAACCGATTCTCTCCTTAATATCAATAGCCTTGTGAAAAATGCTCTTGATTCCGTTTTTTTCGTGTGAAAAGTTGAACTATGATCAGCCAATGACCTTAGTTTATGTGAATTGCTTGCAACTACCTCATATTTGGAAACGTGTCTTAGATATATGGTCAAATAAATATATATATATATATATATATATATATATATATTTCGAAGTGATTATACTGAGCTTCTTCATATTCATTTTTAGCATATAGACGCTATGAAAATGATAGACCGGTTTCGTTTATATAAAACATCATCAGTACAAATATGCGGTAAAAAACTAAATATATTTACAATAGACTACACTATATATTTTAATATTGCATGCTCTTAAAATAAGTTGAATGATCATGCTTAGTTGTTTATTCAATAATTGATCTTTGTTTGTGAAAAATCATACGTCGGGGAAACAAAGCGACATCTGGGTACAAGAATTAAGGAACATATGAATGGGCACCTAAAATCTGAAATTTTTATGCACAAACATCAACTAAGAGAAGAAAATTTTTACATCCGACTAAGATGAGAACATCATAAAATAGGAGAAGCATTAATAATTAAACAATCAAACAAAGATCAATTATTGAATAAACAACTAAGCATGATATCATTGAACTTATTTTAAGAGCATGCAATATTAAAATATATAAAGTGTAGTCTATTGTAAATATATTTAGTTTTTTACCGCATATTTGTACTGATGATGTTTTATATAAACGAAACCGGTCTATCCTTTTCATAGCGTCTATGCTAAAAATGAATATATATATATATAAGATAAGACCAACATTAATACATAAAATATCTCGCATATTTGAAATTGATGAGAAAGCAACGTAGTATAATAAACTAAATGCTGCAAAAACATTCTAGACAGCAGGTTTTCATCAAAATAAATTGACTACAATGTTATTTTCTAAGAAACAATAATTAATTTGGCACTTCAATGAGCGCGTTTTGTTTAATGCCTTACTCATTAAACTATATTTAAGTGAATAACTACAAATTTTCATCGTTAAATAAATCAAAAAAATAAATTTTAAGAAAGTTTAAGTCATAATTTGAGTAAACATCTTATAAGACTATCAACAGAAGTGTAGAAACAAAGACACTTTATCTATAAAAGAGAAAAAATTAAGTTTGACATTGCTTAAAAAATATAAAATATCATTCTTTAAAAAAAATTAACAGAATAGAATGTATATAATAAAATTACCCGTGAGCGAGTGACTTTGTCAACTGTGAAGATCGCTAGTTTGAATGGTTTCGCATTTTCCAATTCATCCAATGGAGCATAACAAAGCTCACTAAGAAAGTAATTGTACAAACAAGTGACACGGATCTTTCCACTCTCGATGTGTTTCCCAATAAAATGCGTTTTATAGAGCCATTGGTCGGACATTTGATATGCCCACTTCGGTTTTATCCAAATCTATATATTTGAGTTAGGAAAACATTTAGTAGCCCTGGAAATTGATGATACTAATAGCAAACAACAAAAATGTAGTATCTTCGAAATATCTTACTTATAAAAAGTTATGAACTAACTGAAGTTCAGAAAGCCGTAATAATCTGTACACCAATTTATAAATGACCTACTTTAATCAATATTAACAAATTGTATTTTTATAATAATAAATAATAAATAACATTATAAAAATACTCAAAATAAAAAGTTTAGTATAAGTTAGTACACTTTTATTGCATCTGCTGGGAGGTAAAAAAATTGCTTCTTACCACACTAGATAAATGTCCAGCATAGATTGCAGGCAATATCCAATTTTCTATACTAATTGCATCGAAAAGAATATCTTTATCAAACACGTCATCCGCGTTAAGGTCGTTTGGTATAAGCATATCAGGATGAGAATCGAAATGAATTAATGTGTTGTTTTCAAATGGGATAAGTTTTCGACCAATGGCTTTGTAAATACAAGGCAAGACGTCATTGTGATCTTCTACTATCTCCACACGTAAACGATCCTCCATACTTAACAACTAAAAATAAAAAATAAACACCCGGAAGTAATATTCAAGATATAAATGTACATAAAGCTCTTCTAATTCGCTATCTACTAATAATGGTGGAACATTTACTTATATGCAACCAAGACGAGGCATTGATTTAAATCTTTCTACAAATGAAAGCGAAGTAAACAATTTCAATACTTTGTGAGAATTGCATTAAAGTATTAGATATGGTTTCAAAAGAAGCAACGTAATTACTACGTCATTGTTTTAATAACGCAATGCAATTTAGAAAAGTTAAAAAGTTTCAAGAAAATTAATAATAATAATAATAATAATAATAATAATAATAATAATAATAATAATTAGAAGAAAGTTGTAGTAGTCTCGGTAGTTGTAGGAGCACTAGGAGCAGTGAGTAAGAAGCATAAGAGATACTTGGAGGAGTTAGGAGTACCAAAGTGGGGAGGAGCGGTAGCACAGAAGACAGCATTGTTAGGAACAGCTAGAGTCCTGAGGAAAGCTCTCAGACTTCCTGGGAACTGGTGAGTTCCTTGAGCTGAGAGGGATACCAGCATGAAGCTGTGAGAAGTAATAATAATAATAATAATAATAATAATAATAATGATAATAATAAGAGTTGAAGCAAATTTATTGCATAAGTTAGTAACAAGAACTACAAACTAACACACAAACAAATACATACAAGCAAATATAAATATACAAAAATATAAATATGCACCTTACTTAAAGGGCTTAAAATTTATATAAATTGAGTCCAGGTGCTTAATTCATTTGTAATTCCCATTATTAATTGCTTTTCCAGTAAAATTTCATAATATAAAAAATCATAATATAAATAACAATAATTATAATGGCGCTTATGGCTAAAATTTATTATAATGGAGCTTATGGAAATTGCTGACTATTATAATGGCGCTTATGGCGACTACTATTATTAAGATGTAATTCTTTCATAACAACCTGTTTAATACGATTATATACTAAATACCTATGTATTTATTTACATCCATATTGAATAAGCTGAAGTATACCATATCTTGTGTGATTGTTTTGGAAAAAATTTTACTTTTTAGAGGCCCCTAAAAATCGGATTAAGCAGGAAATAAAGTTCGGATTGATTCAAACCAGTTTTATTCGCTTCTAAATGAAATTTTACATCTAGGAAATGGTTCCCATTGCTTTTTAGAAAATTTTTAAAAAATCCTAACAGAACCATTGTAGGGGCAGGATAGTGTATGACGTTACTCGAATTTTGAACTAGTCATTGCTTTAAATTAGTTCAAAAGCTGGTTCTAGACGTAAAATGTATTTTAAAAGAGAATAAAAGTAGTCCGAAGGCGATCCGAGCATTAGAGTATGCCGGATGCGGAAGCACCTCCCAACCAAGCTGTCTTTGTCATGTTTGCAACGTGTGGCCGTGCGTTGTCATGTAGTATCAGAATATTGTCGTTGCAGTTTTGTTGCTTCTCTTCTATTGCAGCCTTGACACGCTGAAACTGTTGACAGTAGAACTCGGCGTTGAGGGTTTGATTTTTCGGCACCAATTCATGGTGCACAATACCGGATTGTGACCATCAGACTGAAAGCATAACCTTTATCTGATGGCGGGCATGTTTTACTCGAGGTGGAGGTTGTTTATCAGGACTTATCCAGACCTTTGTTCGTTTCTTGTTTAGATACAGACACTACCTTTCATCTCCTATGATTGTTGTGCCTTGTGACAGCTTGGTGTCTGGAAAGCAGTGATGCCGAAATTGAAACTCTTATTTGTTTCTAATTATCGGTGAGGACATGGGGATTGAAACCACCTAATTTTTGCACTTTCCCCATTTTTCGCAACGATTACGTCACCATCTGGTACATTCAGTGAATACCGTCTCTTGAATCTTGAGAAATGCTTCAACTCACTTGTTGACATATTTTCAGAACTTTCAACAGCTTGTCCAGATAAACTTTATCATATCTGCAAAAACTATCACTTTCTTGTAATTTTTTCGAATTATCTTTTGAATTGATACTGAAGAAAACATTTCTTGACAAGCAATTAGACGGTACTATATTACAGCCTTTTACGGGTTCAATAGAAATTTGTAATAGAAAAATCCTATTGTTGAAGCTGTAGGAACCACCTTCCTCGTTGCCCTCCAATAATTGGTCTTATAGCCATGTCAGACGCTTGTGCTCAGTGCGTAGTATGAAGTTCTTACCAAGAAAATAGCATCGAAACGATTTAATACATATATCACAGCCAATAGTTCTTGAAGGCATGGCAGATAGGTTTTTTCAGGACCTCTAAACATCCTGCAAGTGAACTCTACTGGTTTTCCGTCTTGCTGTAGAACCGCACCAACCGACATTTTGGTCCTCGCAATTTAAGACTAGCTGCTAGAAATTCTGAAAATACCATACAAAATGTTGTTTGTGTTGTTCAATGCTTGTTGAATGAATAAGAATATCATCAACATACATTACCACAAAATCTAATTCATTAAGAACTTGATGAATAAACAGCTGAAAAGTTCTAGATAAATTTTTAAGATCAAAAGGCAAAACTTTAAACTCGAAAGTTCCAAACTCAGGTCCAGGTGAAAATTCAGTTTTTTTCTTGAACTTTCTTACACATTAGCATTTGTCAATAGCCGCGCTTCAAATCCAAGGTAGATAAGTTAGAAGAACCTGATAATTGATCTTTTAACTCATTAAAGGTAGGCAATGTATAGGAATCTTTCACAGACTCGGCGTTTAACCTTCTGTAATCCACACACATCCGAATTTCATTGTTTTTCTTTTTATTCACTACAATTGGTGAACACCAAGGAGAGTTTGACCGCGTTATAAAACGCTTGTTCAATAGATCTTGAATTTGAACGTAAATTTCTTGACGATAATGTATTGGTACTCGTCTTGCTGGAATCCTACAAATTTTATAATTTGCTTTGAGGTCAATTATGTGTTCACAATGAGTACATTTACCCGGTTTGGCATTAAATAAATACATACTGTTATTGATGATATCTAAAAATTGTAAGTTCTCTATATGTGGTTTCTCATATATTGAATTTGTCATAGGTCCAAAATAGAATCATCGCTATCCACAATTTGTTTGCTTCTGCAACAATTTCATATAATTGTATATTATACATAGCATCGACGGTATCCCTATATTTCATTGCAGAGTCCAATTTGACCTGATTGCGTCACAAGAACTGAATTCTACACATTTGCTTATCGAAAAAATTGGATCCAAGGATTCCATCAATATGCTTGAATCGAGGGAATGAGTCTATTTCCATGAACTCATGTGAATAAACACTTCCATCATGTTCAAGTCTGATAACAGCGCACCCCCTAAGAGGTAATTGTCCTGACAATGAAATCGAAGATATTAACAGATCCTTGATAATAATATAATTTTTTCGAACAAGCTCCTTGCATATTAACGAAATATTGGCTCCTGTGTCTAATATAAGATTTAGAAAGTTATCAACAACTTGCATGTTTACTACTGGCTTCTTGGACCTGTTTGACTTTCCGGAAACGATCGGTGCCTTCTCGTTCCGGAATTCGTTTTTTGATTGAAATACGTTTTTATGTGTCCCTTTCCTCCGCAAAAATTGCATATGATATGTCGGTTTATAATTGAGTGATTGTTATTTATTTTCCTTTGTTGTTTATAATCAATATCAGTTTGAGCTACTTCAGCTTGGTTTATGGATGATTCATTTACGTAGCCATCTGACTGCCGCACACTCTTCCGTAGTTGAAATATTGAGGTCATTGTACCTGATTCAATATCATGACGTATGACTGCTTTAATATTATTAGGAAGTGATCGGGTTATTTAGTGGATTACCATTTGTTCCTATTTTCATCATCAATAGGTAAAAACTTAGCACGCATTTCTACATATTGAATAAAATTATCAAACGTTTCACTCAACTGTCTATTTCGAGTAAAGAAATATTCTAAAGGATCCTCCGGTCGTTGAGATGAAATACGTATTTTACGCATAACTGACTAAAATGTTGAGAATCCATCAATTGTTTGAACAATGGCGTTGAAAAAAGGTTTGCCCTCAAAACTAAGTGGAATGATTTCCAGCTTTTGATAATTATCCACTTTTTGCAAGTGGCAAAACGCGTTATACTTTTTTTATAAACACATCAACATCGTAATTCAATGACAACACTGGTGGATTCGGCATTCTCTGCTCCAATGTAACCAGTCACTATTCGAATCAATATGAGACTACTATGCGTTATAATTTATATGTTACAACTGGCGGTAGTATTACAAATATAAGATAGATAGAGCTAATTACAATAAATTGATATATGAATGATGGTATCTTACACCAATAAAATGATGTTTTTTACCCTACCCATAAAATTCCAAGTTTCGGCGACTAAATGAATAATGAAAAAATAGTTGTAATTCGATCAAATACATCAGCATTAACAGAGTTTGCAAAACGAAACGAGAGCGATTGGCTACTTCTACTGAGGACCTAGAAGAAGGTACCAAGAACCAACGTGCACTAGGAAGTGGTGTGACTTGTACACTAGAGTGGGCCGAAAACCAAAATTTTTGAAATTCACTTGTGGGGTATAGTAAAAAGCTGTGAATGAATAAAATAAAAGGAAAAATAAAATTTCAGCTAATTCGTACATGATTAAGAGGTCCCACAAAGCCATTAAAGAATTAATATATTTGTATATAAGGATACATATAATTAAATATTAATTTTCTATACATTTTTTCATATAATTTCTTTGCTCAGTATTTATTACAGGTCCACAATGAATAAGAATACCATTTGTCATTAAAATTTGTTTGTATTGCAGTTTTGAACAAATTATGAACACGTTTAAACAAGCATCTGAGTGAGACGCCTCAGCTGACCTTAAGATCAGTCCACTGCTACTATTGCAAGAAATACCATGGCGAGTGTGACACGCAAATCATTCGATTTTCCTGCATTTGGTGTCGTTTCAAATCAAACCAATTACCAACTCATTCTGATGTTATCAAATCAGTTCTATTCAGAAAGCGGCAGTTAAAAAGTGAAACAGGAAAATATGCATCTGTCAAGGATATCTGCAAAACATTGGGTTAAAGAATTTCACATATTTACAGTAGTGCATCCATTCCTAGTGTAACTGTGAAACAAATTGGTGATAAAATAGTCTCTTATCATAAAAAGTATCTAACACTGATCAAACCCTATAAGGCTCGGTGTAACGTGGAAAGTTATAAGCAGAAACTTGACAAGTTTTTTGAAGATTCAAAACAATTGTTTGACTTTTCAGCGTGTAAGTGCAGTGATTTTAATTCATGTAACTGTCCTAAAGAAAAGAAGATTCCAAAAATTGAACAGCAGTTTCTTTCTGATCAGCGTAATAACCGACTAATGTTCATCGGTTCAGTGGACGTATATGCCACCAAAAAAATGCAGAAAAGAGTAGCACGTGAAACAATATCAGCACCAACACACAGTGAAATAAGTGTTGAAAACATATCTCTAACAAGTGAATCTGTTTTAAGTAGTGAATCTGACTTAGAAGAATTTTTCCCACCAAAAACAACATCAAAAAGACTTCGACATGAATTGTTTGATGAAAGTGCAACAGGTGAAAGCAGCTCGGTCTAAATTTCAATGGAAAAATGCTATATAGTGGAAGTCTAGACATTGCATTTTCAAATTCAAAAAGATTGTGAAACTTTCACTAAATACATCAGAAATTGACTGAATTTCAATTTCAATACCTATGAAAAAACTTAATACAATAGAAATTTAATTAATTGAAAGCCCTGGTTGCTAATGTGTTAAGCAAAAATAAACATAATATACGTTGACATCCAATTTCAAAAAATGCGAACAATTAAAATTTTTTTAGAGGTGAATAATATCAATGGGGGACTTTCCCACGAAATTGTGGTCAACATACAGGATTTTTTATCATATGTTCACATTTAGTGAGTTTTTAAGGTCATTCAAATTGGGTGGGTTTTATCCATACAATATTGCTTAACTACGCATGGGGAATTTTCAATTAGGTCCTCTGACGTAACAAAATGTTATGTTAAATGCTGAATATTTTGAAAATATTTAATTTTAAACTCAGGTAGCCCACAATATGGACTTTTCGATTGATTATTCAGCAATATAGTAACATTCTGACAGTTTTCAATTTTGGGTAATGCAAACCTTAATCGCCAGTATTTATTAAAAATATCTATTATACAATTAGAGAATATTCACTAATTTTAATACAATTTAGTGCATAAAATTTCAATAGAATGATTGCTATTATAACAATTTCATGGAAATTTCAAAAAATTTTTAGCGAAAACAACCGAACCGACAACTGAAATTCGAAGAAATATGTTTGTCCAAGCAAAGTTTACCAAAATATGTTACAGTTTGACAAGATTACATTGATTGACCACAAATGGACTAGGTTGTGACTACAGCTCGATATTCGAATACAAGCAAAATTTGAAAAAGATAAGCTATTTTTGATTGGCAAGTAATTACTGTATTCATGTTTAATTAATAAATTTTTAAAAATCCAATTTAAATTTTCTAAATTATATTGAGCTGATAGTGAACCCAAAATTTTCTTGGGTTCTGGGTTTTCGACTTGAATTCGAATTTCTCTGAATTTGAGTTTTTACTCCTCAAGCGCGAGTTTGAGTATTTTTTGATGAGAATTCCGAGTTTTTTTTCTAAATCCGAGCCTTATAAAATAATTTTTAATTTATTTTACAATAATTCAAGTTTTGCAACCTGAAAATACATATTTGTAATTTACAAAGAAACTGACTTCTACCAATCAAGTTCTGTGATCTCATTCAAGTTTGAGTTCTTAATATTCTGATTAATCAAAAACCCTGCTTGGTTTTGGGTTTGGCATTGGCTCCATTTCTCATTATCAGATTGAAGACTACTGATGTTGATAAATAGTTCCAACCAGCTTGATGTTCAAATGCAAGCAAAGTTTAAAAAATTAAAGGTTGTTTTTTCATAAAAATTTACTATTCCTGTTACATTAACAAATTTTTTAAATCTACTTTGCAAGCTGATCAAATTACAGTAATAATATTGGTTGCAAATAGCAAAGATAATGAACCACCTAAGACCACAGTTTGACAAAGCATGTGGTAGCAAGAAAAGTTCCAAAATATTGACACATTGCTAATTATCTCAGTGGCTAGATATGTGATTTTGCATATAATGTAACTGTTGCTAATGTGGCATAAATACAATAAAAAAAATTTTATTCTTTATTTTATTACAGTTTCAATATAAATTTTACGATTTTATTTCAATTGTAATTTGAAAAAACAAGAAAGGTGCTATACATTTAAGGGTTGGTACTTTTTATTAACATACGAAATGTTGAAACCAACATAGGGAACCTTGAGATTGACATAGCAAATCATTATGACAATATGAACAAAAAATTTAGCCTGAATGATGTATATGTATCAATTATATCAAAAGAGACATCAAAATTTAGTTTTGTTTATTGAGTTGTAATCTAGACTAAATGATAAAATATTATACTTGATTTTGTAACAAAAACTCAGATAAATATTTTAAATGACCTATCTAATGTTATTAATCTTCATACCTCATTCATGCTAAATTTTTGTTCATATTGTCATAATGATTTGCTATGTCGATCTCATGGTTCCCTATGTTGGTTTCAAGATTTCATATGTTGATAAAAAGTACCAACCACATTTAAGTTTGAATTTCTGCTAATTGGTAGTGCAGTAAAATTATAGCAAATGCCAAATTTGTACCAGTTACCTATTTGTTCATGTTTTTCATCAGTTTGTTTTGTTTATGAGTACCAGTTTAGTTTGTATATATATGAGTGATTAGTTATTTTATATTCTTCTGCAATTTAGTCACAGTATATTTGTTTTTTACTTTATATCTTTGACTTACTATTTTATTAAATTATGTGCTTCTAAATTTCACCAGTGTAGAGCTGGTTTGTTTTTCTTTATCTTAGGTTAGATGTACAGTTAGGGCTGTTTTACTGCTTTTTGTTTATAAAGAAATTTGTTATTATACCTTTCACCTAAATTGCATGAGATGAGAAACACACTGAGCTTAGGTTATTTAACCAAGTACTTAGGTTCACTACTTGCACAAAGAGTTAGGGTATCTTTATTATTTATCATTTTGGGTCAGCTGAGTGTGGCCAAATTTCCCTAATATGATCTCCTGTTTACTTTTAACTTTTATTACAAAAGGGTATAATAGCATCAGGAGTTAATTATTTTGAAGCATCAGTAATGCCTCAAAACCCTCAAGAAGCTAGGATAGCAGAATAGTTAGCTGCTTTCATACTGATCCCTCACTAAAATGTTTAATGTCAAAAATTTTATAGTATTCAACCCTAAGAAATTTATGTAAGCAGTGGTGCATTGCAAGTTTTCTTAGGGAATTTTCAGCATGTTTTATTCAATTTCACATCAAGGATTATAAGTGAAAATAAATGCACATCATTTCCATACAAACACAAAGAACTATATTTACACCTGTTAAAACATATAATGGAAATGCTATATAAATTAACATTGGAAATTGAGCAGGCAATGATGCTAACTTGTTCTGAGTTTTTGTTCATGCCATGCATGCAATCATGTCAGTATTCGATATTAAATCATTAAACATTTACACATGAAGACTTTCAAGAAGTGCTATTTAAGTCATGATGTGGATCAGGGTTTTTCAATATTCATAATGTTAAATCTTCAAATGATTTGATTGGAAAAACTAAGAAGAGAAATCATTGATACCTAAATTTGAGCTCAATTGAAAATCAATTTCAAATATTTCCTTTTTAGTTTTCAAAACTCAGATCATTGTAAAATAAATACTTTTACTTTGAAGAAATACTCAAACTCAGAATTGTCTTCCTAAAAATCTTCAAATTTTGATGTGTAAAATCTCAAATTCAATGTGTAAAAATCAGACCTAATTTGAATTAAACTTGAAAGCCCTAATGTGGATTACACAACATCTATGATTATTGAAACACTAGCATCTATGAGTGTAATAAAATCTTTGCCTTTTAATTTGATTCAGAACCAACCTAATGAATATCTAGGAATTGAACTTGAGGAGGCGTGTAGAGTCACTCAGGGAAATTTTCGCGATTATTATTGATTATTATTTATTTTGTATTAACATCATGATGACGTCAAAGTTATTTTGATCTTAAGTTTACGAAAGCTAGTTATGTCCCCTCGATGGTGCTAAATGTGTTGCTCAAATTGAATTTGATTTGTGAGGGAAAACAATAACATGAATAGCTAATGATTAACTGTGATTGTAAACTAAGACAGGTAGTTATTTATTATTATTTTGAAAGTGTATAAATTGAGAAACGCTGTTGAGAAAGGTCAATAGATTTTATCTAGCCTCAATTACTGTTTACTTTTCTCTCCGTTACTTTTTAGTATTTTTTGATTATGAAAATAACTGCTTAAGTTTGGCGACAATTTGGGAGTGCTTTCTCAAGGCACAGGGCAACACGTAGCTCCTGGCGATCAACAGATCTTCCCAGCCCAAATTGTGGACTCATTAGGTTATGAATACGGTTACGGCTAAGGAAATAATAAATCTCTCGTTCGATATTCAACACGTACATGCACTTATATTTTATGACACTGTGATGATACCATGCCGTTGGCTAACACGAATGTCTGGCAATTACAGACTATTATTTAGTGAGCTGAGAACTAACAATGAAAATGAGATGTTTATTTTGTGTATGAGATAGAAATTAATAAGTGAGACAAATAGGGTAGCACCATGCACTAAGTCGAGCACTGAACTGTTCCTGAAGACTTCGCTTTGGCTGGAAGCCACGTGAGTTGGTCATCTTGGAGTTACCTAAAGTATTGATTACTTGGATGAATTACCAATGTTTATATTATTATTGTTTTCTCTTTATTTGCTTTCCCCAGAATCGGGGCTGTTGTATTTCTATGCTGAACCTTCTGCAGAGTCAAATAGTTTTCTAGTATAATTTCAGCCCGCGATTCTACATTAGTAACAAATTGAATGAGCTAGAATAGGGAGACTAAAATCACACATTAATAGAATTCAAATGAGACACAGAAGGCTGTTGCCCCATGAGAAACTTTCTAAGAAAATTATTATTTCATTTAGCTTAATCAGGGAAACAGCAATTACAATAGTAGATGGAAAGATTTTATTGGAGAAAATGTATGTAAACCAACAGTGAACTCCATAGGTGTAACTAATTGCAACAGTATTGAAGATGACAATGATAAATAATTAGACAATTTGAGGACATTAATAACCAAGTCCCTACTAATACTGGCTCACAAGTTTTGCCTTCAAGGTGAGCCAGAGAGAATCAAACATTTGATCCCAACATTTGGGATCTTAACCTCATAGATACGTTTAGGAATGACACTGATAGGGAAGAACAAATGAGAGTCGCCAGCTCCTCCATCCCGTCAAAGAGTGAGAAGGAGAATGATGGAGGTTAGCAGTCAATCATCCTCATCATGGCGTGGGAGACCTGGATCTTTGCTTGATGAGGCACGCAAAAACAAATGAGGACAACACGAAGGTGCTGAGGAGAGTCCTATACCATGTGGGCAACAAGTAGCTCCACACTTAGGAGAGGAGACAGCATCGATGCTGTCCTCATCTCGCTACTCCGTTGGGGGACAAGTACTTCCACACATGCGAGCAGAGCTGGCAACACAAACTTCTAAAACTTTAACTAAGCCCAATTTACGTACCCCTTTTAGTGCATTACAAAATGTAAATACCTCCCCAATGAGTGATTTGATAGCCCCCCTACCTCTACTAGTTCCGTTACTTCAACAGTCTGCTCTAGGAAGAATGAAGATCGCAAGAAGAGGATGTCCAGAGTCAGGGCAGACACACTGCACCCCTATTTCATAGCTCCACATCAAGCAGTAAATTACATTTGAGATGATATTTCAGAGGCTACTCAAAACCAATTATGGTGGACATACAACACCAAAAAGCTAGGTTGTTCAATCGATATAATACCCGTTATACTTGATGCAGAAAAACGTCCTTCAATAAAATCCATAATTTGTTACGATTCGTGCATGCTTGAAGGAATTAGCCGGCTATATTGGAGAAGCACAGTACATATTTCTTTTGATGAAGATTTTTCCATATACAACCTCTGCAAGTTTGTAAACAGTGGAAGTACCATTAGAAGCTTTGAATGCGTCAACATTGATTTCCCAAACCTGTTAGTAATTTACTTTCTGAGAGTTCATGAAGTGCAAGATGAACACATAATGGAACAAATAGAAATTGCGTATAGGATAGCCAAAGTTGAGGGAATAAGACTGGTAATAGTGCTATGTGAAGAACATGAAGACAATATCCCTGAGGCAATAGAAAGCCTTCATTACAGGATGGAAAATTTCATTATTCTTTATCGATCTCACTATAGCCAAATATCACTGCAGAACTCCCAGATGCCCTCAGTCACCAAACTATTATTCACAGATCTTATGTTATGCAAGAAAATTCCGTCACATAAATTAGCCGTAGATAAAAAACTTATTATTGATACGATATTGCAGGCCCAAACTCTGGAATTGCTAAGCATGAACACCATACACACTGTAACAGATATGAGGGTCAGTTTTGCATTTGCTCAAAGCGTCGAGACCTTACAAGAAATTCAAGCCATATGGACAGACATTAAAGCCACAAAAAACCCTGAGTCCAATTGGCCCAACATACGAATTAAAAGTCCTAGTTCCCAATACCACCAGTTGGTTGAAAGAGTTTTACGGGAAATCAAGTTTTCTTATGATATTCAAGATCAAAAAAATTTTAAATCACTGCTATTTTCGGAAGACAGAGTACCCGACATTTATGCTAGAGGCGCAATCTGGATTATGGCTATCTATCTTATGAGAGACTCCAATATCATTTTACCAATTGACCAAAACAAACATAACATCCTGTCAAAAATGGCAGATCACAAAATAGCTGTCTGTCCACTCACATGGAAAGTAAAAAACTGGTTATTACACAAATGTACGCCACCATCATTGCCTTGCAAAACTAAACGTGCCATGGATCACTATGAAAAATATTATGCCTGACTGGTGAGGGCAAGTAGCATAACAGGGAAGATGTTGATCATCTCAATTAGCAACAGGTTGGGAATCTGTCCGTCGGACATTATTATTTTTTCTGAAACAATGAAGAAGTACATGTGGGGTGCCACTGCTGAAACTAAGTTTGCCATATTTTCCCTAGAGAATGCTCCATTAAGCACAAAGAGATTAATTGAATGGCAACCTGGATCCACTAAGTCATTCCTGGAGTTAATAAGAAATGAGAGAGGTGATAGAAAAGAACAAAAAATTCTTTGACGCATACTGAATATCTTACCCAGAGTGCGGGTACAGGCAATTCGCGGAATCTGCCAGACAGGTTAAGAAAGAAGGGAAAATAATTCCTATCACTATATTCGAACAAGTCATGAAGACTCCCAAACAGTTTTTCAGAGAAGAAGAATTATTGGCTACCTCCTCAGTTCAATTGTCTCCCCACATCTGAGACCTCATTGAGAAAGTGAATTTAGAGAAATTCGGCGGATTGCCTCAGCCTACACCTCAATGGTCAATCACCAAAAACGAAAGGATTCTCATGATAGAGCATGACCCATCCAAATTTGATAGAGAAATGATGACTCAAAGGAGAGTGCTAGTGGAAAATACTGAAAAGGACGTGCTCGGTATGATGAAATGGTGTTTAACTGAAATGTTTTCGAAAGAGGAACTGGTCATTCTACAATCTCCAGGGCAACAAGTAGCTCTGGACATAGAATGCACTACTGCCCGAGTGAAGATCTCTAACAAACAAATCGAGGAATTGCGTAAACACGGATTAAGGAATCGATTCTGGGACATGATCAAGCATGCACAGATCAATTATCCTGTTACGATCAGAACTGCTAGTTTACAAACCAAGTGTCAGTTTGCGGATTTAGAAAAAAACATTCGGAAAGAAAATTTTCTATGCATTCCACCTCCCTGCGTGGAGACTCCATTGATTCAGCCAAAATGGCGAGTAAAAAAGAATAAGAAGAAAGCATCCGTCCACCTTCCCGATAAATTGAATTACATGAGTACGGTTGCTGAAGCAAGTAAACTAATCAAATCTGAAGAATACAAGTCGGCACATGGAAAATTACTAGCCAGGGATAACAAAGAGAGAATTTTTATAGATGGAAAGTTAACGATTTGTGATGTGTTTAATAGAGGAGCCACAATTAGCGAGCAATTGAGGAAGATCCACGAAACTGTATGGACTACTGATCCCTGAGTGTTAATTCTTTTTCAAGCTGCCGGAGACCTTATGTGGATCAACAATGTAGAAACGACCACAAGATATTACGATGTAACAAAACGAATTGAAATAATCACAATGCTCCACGCCAATGTTTCCGACCCTGATGAGATGACTTTAAGTCAGGTACAAGAGTTCTGCTCCCTATTCATGGATCATGCAACCCGGATGGGGTTGCTGCAAGATGTATTTGAACATTTTTATCCCGACACTCAGATTTGGCCTGAGGATGCCCATACATCCGATACGGACGCCTTGATGACCCTAATGATTGCTCTGAAAGGATTCCGCCTTTACGAAAGATTTCATGATACCTTTACCCGTCGTTTAAACAACTTAAGAAGAAATTGTCCCATCAGCAACCAGTTGCCTACAATCCACTATTTCAGGCTAAGAGATGAAGTTGTAACCCAGAGAGAGGTCTTAATGCAGTTTTCACACGAGCCTCAGTATGCTGAATTGGAACAATGGGAAGGTGAACTAGCAATGGAAATGGTGATGGCCACTCAATGTATAGTCTCAGGTCCTACTCTCCAAATATTGCCGAAAAATTAATTTGAGCAAGGGGGGCGTGTAGAGTCACTTGGGGAAACGTTCGTGATTATTATTGATTATTATCTATTTTGTAGTAACATCATGATGACATAAAAGTTATTTTGAGCTTAAGTTTACGAAAGCTAATTATGTCCCCTTGATGGTGCTAAACGTGTTGCTCAAATTGAATTTGATTTGTGAGGGAAAACAATAACATGAATAGCTAATGATTAACTGTGATTGTAAACTAAGACAGGTAGTTATTTATTATTATTTTGAAAGTGTATAAATTGAGAAACACTGTTGAGAAAGGTCAATAGATTTTATCTAGCTTCAATTACTGTTTACTTTTCTCTCTGTTACTTTTTAGTATTTTTTGATTATGAAAATAACTGCTTAAGTTCAGCGACAATTTGGGAGTGCTTTCTCAAGGCACAGGGCGACACGTAGCTCCTGGCGATCAACAGATCTTCCCAGCCCAAATTGTGGACTCATTAGGTTATGAATATGGCTATGGCTAAGGAAATAATAAATCTCTCATTTGATATTCAACATGTACATGCACTTATATTTTATGACACTGTGATGATACCATGCCGTTGGCTAACATGAATGTCTAGCAATTACAGACTATTATTTAGTGAGCTGAGGACTAACAATGAAAATGAGATGTTTGTTTTGTGAATGAGATAGAAATTAATAAGTGAGACAAATAGGGTAGCACCATGCACTAAGTTGAGCACTAAACTGTTCCTGAAGACTTCACTTCAGCTGGAAGCCACGTGAGTTGGTCATCTTGGAGTTACCTAAAGTATTGATTACTTGGATGAATTACCAATGTTTATATTATCATTGTTTTCTCTTTATTTGCTTTCCCCAAGAATCGGGGCTGTTGTATTTCTATGCTAAACCTTCTGCAGAGTCAAATAGTTTTCTAGTATAATTACAGCCCGCAATTCTACAATAGGACAGATACATTTCATTTAAAATTATCTCCTTACATATATTCACATAAATTTTTAAGATTTGTATGAATATACATGTCTCATATCTGCTGATTTTGAATTGGCAATTATCATATACCCACTGTACATTTTAGAAGAATACCTCTCAGCTGTCTCATTTTAATTTTGAGTTTGTTCAGCTTAGCTTGGCTTACTGCATAGAACCCTTCAAAGAAGCTTGCTTTAGCTTAATATCTTTTTTAAAAATATTGTGCTCTTAAAGGTTATTGACATATAGTTTTTCAGAGTATTTAATAAACCTTTTAAAATAAGATTATAAGAAAGAAAAAATAAGACAAATCTGCATAATCAGATTAATAATCAGAACTATAAATTTGCATTATTCAAAAAAACCTCATTGGATATACAATCCAGTGCTGAAGCTTCCCTCAGCTCAGATTTGCTCATTGATAAGATTGAGCCTTTAACTATAAAATAATTGAGCCAAAAGTACCTGCATTTCTCTATATACATACTAGATGTACAGAGACAGGAACTATCTGCACATACCTCTTTTTACATAGCCATGCTCAAGAATTATTATTATTGGGTACAGGAGAGTACATTTATGCTTTCCATTGATCAGTATTTGTATCTTAACCCCTTCTTTAACCAATTCTTTAGTATTGGGTGGACATTTTGCAAATTTTGATTATTAAAGAAAGGGTTAATAAGCATTCTTCAAAAGCATAAATTACAAATAAAAATTTAATTGAAATTAACATATGAGGGTTAGTCAATAATGTAGCATACTCCAAAGCATAATGCTGCTAAGAAGAGAAGATCAGATGATTAGTCAATATTAAGATCAAATTATGATTATTGATTAAAAAACAATTTAAGTTTAATTATCACATTATCTTTGTAAATGCAACTAAGTATTAAAATAGCAATTTAGTACTTGTTGTCAAACAATTTGACCAAATGAAAAGGGCGAATTTGCTTCCATTATTTTTAGCCATTTTTGGTGGACAATCTAAATTTGAATTTCAAATGACAGGTACTTTTTGAAGTTAACTATAAATATGCTAGAAATCAATTTGGAAATTGTTGAAGTATATTCTTTGAAAATCTTATCTTTAGATTTTATATTGGTTTGCTTATTTATACAGAATGTCAATCTAAATGGTAAATGCAGTAGTATTGGTTTGGGCACATATCAGGAGCAACTCAAGGGTCCTTGATCTAAACCATGAACCTGCATTTAAGTTAGGTATACAATTAGGAGGTTTTCTCCATTTAGCTGACTAGTGATTCTTTTATTGACATGTATATAATTATTGATATCAGTAAAAGGGCTGGATAGCCTACCATAGGTTATACATATTTTATGTTATAGACTTAGGTGATCTATAATAGAATGATAAATAGACTGAGCATGTATTGTTATTTAAATGTAAGGTAGGAGGCTGCAAGCTATTATGTAATTTATTTTAATTAAATTAATTAAAGCCAATAGTTTTTGGTAATGGCTAAAGTAATACTTATTAAGCAGCTAGTGACTTTGCAAGGTTGTGAAGTAACATAAATACACATTACAAATTGAGTTTAAGTCAGTTACAAACAGCATTGAGAGCTGCACTGAGTTAGGATAGGGAACACATAAGAACATCATTGAGCTGAGGCTTGGAACTACTTGATCAATGATGGAGATACATGTGGATTGGTTCA
>CABFPE010001149.1:0-22348 GCA_900660155.1 Hofstenia miamia | reverse complement strand
CATATATATAAATAAATAAATAAATAAATATATATATATATATATATATATATATAATGTATGCACACAATTAATTAATGTATTATTTCATTTTGTGACTTCTTAGAAATGCTCACATGATTTTCAGAATAAACATTAATTGCTAAATATAGCAAATTTACTTCTAATTCGGTTTGCATTTGATTGAATATCTTAAGCAGTGAGCGTATTAATTTGCACATTGTATTCCTAGGTTCAACATAAAAAGTACAAAAAGTCGCTCTACAACTTTATGAAAATTGTATTGCGAAATACCTCTAGAAACATTTGCTGTATTTCGTTGGCTGAAGCAAGATGATGTGGTAACTCACTATCATCAAACGTAGATCCAGCATCAAATAATGTGATTCGATCGTAACCAGCAGCTAGTAAAGGCCGCAGCCTGTCACCTAAGATGTTATCAAGACATCCACTTCCAATTAGCGCTTCTTTCAATGCCCTTAATTGTTCATTCCGATTTTCAATACAATTTTTGATGCCTAAATTAGTATTTCTGATAAAGCATTTGGTGGAAAACCTTAAAATTGTTACCATTCGGATCTAATGAGGTTGGGGGAGTAAAAGTGAACAATTCCCTGAGAATTTCCAAATGCTCTGGAGCGATAATCGATTTGAAAGGATTTCGAGTAGAAAAGAAATCCAAATCAAAATCCACAATATAATTAGGCGACTCCTCCAATAAAGGCATCATCTAAAAAACATCATGAACGCTGCATTATGAAAGTTAATGCAAAATTCCCTTATAATTTAATTAAATTTGAATATAATTAATACCAAAACGACGGAACCTATTCGAAACTTCCTTATTCAATTTTTTAAACAGTTTATCTTCATAACCTCCCATTAAGGGAGGCGCTGAGCTAATACTTGACGGGCGCGTCGCTTTGCGGNGACTCAACACAGATCAGCACTCTGCGTGACAGGGGTCGCCAGGGGTCAAGCATGATTAAACCGGCCTTAGCGGTACACTTCTAAGGGCAGTTCCGGATTTTGATCTGTTGACACGCACTCTTCAGTCTGTTGACAGGTAGAGTAACCCCGACCACAGACATGGTATACGTAAACAATATATTGCTCGAAACATCAACAAAGTTCTTAGTTGTGAATGGAAATGAACTTGATCATAGAGACTTGGTGGCAAATAATATAGCTGGTGGGCTAAGTGACTTTTATATCTATCTAGGTGCTACGTGGAAACATTCTGCAAATGACCAAATCCTGCGACTTTAAATGACCTTTGTCTTGTCAAATGATGTTTAGCGTCTATAAAATACGTTAAAGATCTTCAGTTCATATTCTACAAAAATCCATTAAATTTAGTAGGGGTACACCCAATGACAATTTCATGTTCGCTTATAACCTCCCTCTTAACACTAATACACCATGTGCACGCTACTTATACAATACAACTCAATCAGATGGGAACTTTATTGCATGAATCGTACTAAAGTTGTCACCTACTGGGATCATAATCCCAAACTGAGCAATTTATCCGTCGGTGCACGAACTGCATCAGATCAAAGTGTTAAAAACTAGACGATTACCCGTAACTTAGCGATTGAGACTGGCCGTTGGGCCCGACATGAACGGGATCAAAGGTTGAACTTCGATATTATTTGTGAATGCCAACAAACAGCCCAGATTAGAACCGATTCTCTCCTTAATATCAATAGCCTTGTGAAAAATGCTCTTGATTCCGTTTTTTTCGTGTGAAAAGTTGAACTATGATCAGCCAATGACCTTAGTTTATGTGAATTGCTTGCAACTACCTCATATTTGGAAACGTGTCTTAGATATATGGTCAAATAAATATATATATATATATATATATATATATATATATTTCGAAGTGATTATACTGAGCTTCTTCATATTCATTTTTAGCATATAGACGCTATGAAAATGATAGACCGGTTTCGTTTATATAAAACATCATCAGTACAAATATGCGGTAAAAAACTAAATATATTTACAATAGACTACACTATATATTTTAATATTGCATGCTCTTAAAATAAGTTGAATGATCATGCTTAGTTGTTTATTCAATAATTGATCTTTGTTTGTGAAAAATCATACGTCGGGGAAACAAAGCGACATCTGGGTACAAGAATTAAGGAACATATGAATGGGCACCTAAAATCTGAAATTTTTATGCACAAACATCAACTAAGAGAAGAAAATTTTTACATCCGACTAAGATGAGAACATCATAAAATAGGAGAAGCATTAATAATTAAACAATCAAACAAAGATCAATTATTGAATAAACAACTAAGCATGATATCATTGAACTTATTTTAAGAGCATGCAATATTAAAATATATAAAGTGTAGTCTATTGTAAATATATTTAGTTTTTTACCGCATATTTGTACTGATGATGTTTTATATAAACGAAACCGGTCTATCCTTTTCATAGCGTCTATGCTAAAAATGAATATATATATATATAAGATAAGACCAACATTAATACATAAAATATCTCGCATATTTGAAATTGATGAGAAAGCAACGTAGTATAATAAACTAAATGCTGCAAAAACATTCTAGACAGCAGGTTTTCATCAAAATAAATTGACTACAATGTTATTTTCTAAGAAACAATAATTAATTTGGCACTTCAATGAGCGCGTTTTGTTTAATGCCTTACTCATTAAACTATATTTAAGTGAATAACTACAAATTTTCATCGTTAAATAAATCAAAAAAATAAATTTTAAGAAAGTTTAAGTCATAATTTGAGTAAACATCTTATAAGACTATCAACAGAAGTGTAGAAACAAAGACACTTTATCTATAAAAGAGAAAAAATTAAGTTTGACATTGCTTAAAAAATATAAAATATCATTCTTTAAAAAAAATTAACAGAATAGAATGTATATAATAAAATTACCCGTGAGCGAGTGACTTTGTCAACTGTGAAGATCGCTAGTTTGAATGGTTTCGCATTTTCCAATTCATCCAATGGAGCATAACAAAGCTCACTAAGAAAGTAATTGTACAAACAAGTGACACGGATCTTTCCACTCTCGATGTGTTTCCCAATAAAATGCGTTTTATAGAGCCATTGGTCGGACATTTGATATGCCCACTTCGGTTTTATCCAAATCTATATATTTGAGTTAGGAAAACATTTAGTAGCCCTGGAAATTGATGATACTAATAGCAAACAACAAAAATGTAGTATCTTCGAAATATCTTACTTATAAAAAGTTATGAACTAACTGAAGTTCAGAAAGCCGTAATAATCTGTACACCAATTTATAAATGACCTACTTTAATCAATATTAACAAATTGTATTTTTATAATAATAAATAATAAATAACATTATAAAAATACTCAAAATAAAAAGTTTAGTATAAGTTAGTACACTTTTATTGCATCTGCTGGGAGGTAAAAAAATTGCTTCTTACCACACTAGATAAATGTCCAGCATAGATTGCAGGCAATATCCAATTTTCTATACTAATTGCATCGAAAAGAATATCTTTATCAAACACGTCATCCGCGTTAAGGTCGTTTGGTATAAGCATATCAGGATGAGAATCGAAATGAATTAATGTGTTGTTTTCAAATGGGATAAGTTTTCGACCAATGGCTTTGTAAATACAAGGCAAGACGTCATTGTGATCTTCTACTATCTCCACACGTAAACGATCCTCCATACTTAACAACTAAAAATAAAAAATAAACACCCGGAAGTAATATTCAAGATATAAATGTACATAAAGCTCTTCTAATTCGCTATCTACTAATAATGGTGGAACATTTACTTATATGCAACCAAGACGAGGCATTGATTTAAATCTTTCTACAAATGAAAGCGAAGTAAACAATTTCAATACTTTGTGAGAATTGCATTAAAGTATTAGATATGGTTTCAAAAGAAGCAACGTAATTACTACGTCATTGTTTTAATAACGCAATGCAATTTAGAAAAGTTAAAAAGTTTCAAGAAAATTAATAATAATAATAATAATAATAATAATAATAATAATAATAATAATAATTAGAAGAAAGTTGTAGTAGTCTCGGTAGTTGTAGGAGCACTAGGAGCAGTGAGTAAGAAGCATAAGAGATACTTGGAGGAGTTAGGAGTACCAAAGTGGGGAGGAGCGGTAGCACAGAAGACAGCATTGTTAGGAACAGCTAGAGTCCTGAGGAAAGCTCTCAGACTTCCTGGGAACTGGTGAGTTCCTTGAGCTGAGAGGGATACCAGCATGAAGCTGTGAGAAGTAATAATAATAATAATAATAATAATAATAATAATGATAATAATAAGAGTTGAAGCAAATTTATTGCATAAGTTAGTAACAAGAACTACAAACTAACACACAAACAAATACATACAAGCAAATATAAATATACAAAAATATAAATATGCACCTTACTTAAAGGGCTTAAAATTTATATAAATTGAGTCCAGGTGCTTAATTCATTTGTAATTCCCATTATTAATTGCTTTTCCAGTAAAATTTCATAATATAAAAAATCATAATATAAATAACAATAATTATAATGGCGCTTATGGCTAAAATTTATTATAATGGAGCTTATGGAAATTGCTGACTATTATAATGGCGCTTATGGCGACTACTATTATTAAGATGTAATTCTTTCATAACAACCTGTTTAATACGATTATATACTAAATACCTATGTATTTATTTACATCCATATTGAATAAGCTGAAGTATACCATATCTTGTGTGATTGTTTTGGAAAAAATTTTACTTTTTAGAGGCCCCTAAAAATCGGATTAAGCAGGAAATAAAGTTCGGATTGATTCAAACCAGTTTTATTCGCTTCTAAATGAAATTTTACATCTAGGAAATGGTTCCCATTGCTTTTTAGAAAATTTTTAAAAAATCCTAACAGAACCATTGTAGGGGCAGGATAGTGTATGACGTTACTCGAATTTTGAACTAGTCATTGCTTTAAATTAGTTCAAAAGCTGGTTCTAGACGTAAAATGTATTTTAAAAGAGAATAAAAGTAGTCCGAAGGCGATCCGAGCATTAGAGTATGCCGGATGCGGAAGCACCTCCCAACCAAGCTGTCTTTGTCATGTTTGCAACGTGTGGCCGTGCGTTGTCATGTAGTATCAGAATATTGTCGTTGCAGTTTTGTTGCTTCTCTTCTATTGCAGCCTTGACACGCTGAAACTGTTGACAGTAGAACTCGGCGTTGAGGGTTTGATTTTTCGGCACCAATTCATGGTGCACAATACCGGATTGTGACCATCAGACTGAAAGCATAACCTTTATCTGATGGCGGGCATGTTTTACTCGAGGTGGAGGTTGTTTATCAGGACTTATCCAGACCTTTGTTCGTTTCTTGTTTAGATACAGACACTACCTTTCATCTCCTATGATTGTTGTGCCTTGTGACAGCTTGGTGTCTGGAAAGCAGTGATGCCGAAATTGAAACTCTTATTTGTTTCTAATTATCGGTGAGGACATGGGGATTGAAACCACCTAATTTTTGCACTTTCCCCATTTTTCGCAACGATTACGTCACCATCTGGTACATTCAGTGAATACCGTCTCTTGAATCTTGAGAAATGCTTCAACTCACTTGTTGACATATTTTCAGAACTTTCAACAGCTTGTCCAGATAAACTTTATCATATCTGCAAAAACTATCACTTTCTTGTAATTTTTTCGAATTATCTTTTGAATTGATACTGAAGAAAACATTTCTTGACAAGCAATTAGACGGTACTATATTACAGCCTTTTACGGGTTCAATAGAAATTTGTAATAGAAAAATCCTATTGTTGAAGCTGTAGGAACCACCTTCCTCGTTGCCCTCCAATAATTGGTCTTATAGCCATGTCAGACGCTTGTGCTCAGTGCGTAGTATGAAGTTCTTACCAAGAAAATAGCATCGAAACGATTTAATACATATATCACAGCCAATAGTTCTTGAAGGCATGGCAGATAGGTTTTTTCAGGACCTCTAAACATCCTGCAAGTGAACTCTACTGGTTTTCCGTCTTGCTGTAGAACCGCACCAACCGACATTTTGGTCCTCGCAATTTAAGACTAGCTGCTAGAAATTCTGAAAATACCATACAAAATGTTGTTTGTGTTGTTCAATGCTTGTTGAATGAATAAGAATATCATCAACATACATTACCACAAAATCTAATTCATTAAGAACTTGATGAATAAACAGCTGAAAAGTTCTAGATAAATTTTTAAGATCAAAAGGCAAAACTTTAAACTCGAAAGTTCCAAACTCAGGTCCAGGTGAAAATTCAGTTTTTTTCTTGAACTTTCTTACACATTAGCATTTGTCAATAGCCGCGCTTCAAATCCAAGGTAGATAAGTTAGAAGAACCTGATAATTGATCTTTTAACTCATTAAAGGTAGGCAATGTATAGGAATCTTTCACAGACTCGGCGTTTAACCTTCTGTAATCCACACACATCCGAATTTCATTGTTTTTCTTTTTATTCACTACAATTGGTGAACACCAAGGAGAGTTTGACCGCGTTATAAAACGCTTGTTCAATAGATCTTGAATTTGAACGTAAATTTCTTGACGATAATGTATTGGTACTCGTCTTGCTGGAATCCTACAAATTTTATAATTTGCTTTGAGGTCAATTATGTGTTCACAATGAGTACATTTACCCGGTTTGGCATTAAATAAATACATACTGTTATTGATGATATCTAAAAATTGTAAGTTCTCTATATGTGGTTTCTCATATATTGAATTTGTCATAGGTCCAAAATAGAATCATCGCTATCCACAATTTGTTTGCTTCTGCAACAATTTCATATAATTGTATATTATACATAGCATCGACGGTATCCCTATATTTCATTGCAGAGTCCAATTTGACCTGATTGCGTCACAAGAACTGAATTCTACACATTTGCTTATCGAAAAAATTGGATCCAAGGATTCCATCAATATGCTTGAATCGAGGGAATGAGTCTATTTCCATGAACTCATGTGAATAAACACTTCCATCATGTTCAAGTCTGATAACAGCGCACCCCCTAAGAGGTAATTGTCCTGACAATGAAATCGAAGATATTAACAGATCCTTGATAATAATATAATTTTTTCGAACAAGCTCCTTGCATATTAACGAAATATTGGCTCCTGTGTCTAATATAAGATTTAGAAAGTTATCAACAACTTGCATGTTTACTACTGGCTTCTTGGACCTGTTTGACTTTCCGGAAACGATCGGTGCCTTCTCGTTCCGGAATTCGTTTTTTGATTGAAATACGTTTTTATGTGTCCCTTTCCTCCGCAAAAATTGCATATGATATGTCGGTTTATAATTGAGTGATTGTTATTTATTTTCCTTTGTTGTTTATAATCAATATCAGTTTGAGCTACTTCAGCTTGGTTTATGGATGATTCATTTACGTAGCCATCTGACTGCCGCACACTCTTCCGTAGTTGAAATATTGAGGTCATTGTACCTGATTCAATATCATGACGTATGACTGCTTTAATATTATTAGGAAGTGATCGGGTTATTTAGTGGATTACCATTTGTTCCTATTTTCATCATCAATAGGTAAAAACTTAGCACGCATTTCTACATATTGAATAAAATTATCAAACGTTTCACTCAACTGTCTATTTCGAGTAAAGAAATATTCTAAAGGATCCTCCGGTCGTTGAGATGAAATACGTATTTTACGCATAACTGACTAAAATGTTGAGAATCCATCAATTGTTTGAACAATGGCGTTGAAAAAAGGTTTGCCCTCAAAACTAAGTGGAATGATTTCCAGCTTTTGATAATTATCCACTTTTTGCAAGTGGCAAAACGCGTTATACTTTTTTTATAAACACATCAACATCGTAATTCAATGACAACACTGGTGGATTCGGCATTCTCTGCTCCAATGTAACCAGTCACTATTCGAATCAATATGAGACTACTATGCGTTATAATTTATATGTTACAACTGGCGGTAGTATTACAAATATAAGATAGATAGAGCTAATTACAATAAATTGATATATGAATGATGGTATCTTACACCAATAAAATGATGTTTTTTACCCTACCCATAAAATTCCAAGTTTCGGCGACTAAATGAATAATGAAAAAATAGTTGTAATTCGATCAAATACATCAGCATTAACAGAGTTTGCAAAACGAAACGAGAGCGATTGGCTACTTCTACTGAGGACCTAGAAGAAGGTACCAAGAACCAACGTGCACTAGGAAGTGGTGTGACTTGTACACTAGAGTGGGCCGAAAACCAAAATTTTTGAAATTCACTTGTGGGGTATAGTAAAAAGCTGTGAATGAATAAAATAAAAGGAAAAATAAAATTTCAGCTAATTCGTACATGATTAAGAGGTCCCACAAAGCCATTAAAGAATTAATATATTTGTATATAAGGATACATATAATTAAATATTAATTTTCTATACATTTTTTCATATAATTTCTTTGCTCAGTATTTATTACAGGTCCACAATGAATAAGAATACCATTTGTCATTAAAATTTGTTTGTATTGCAGTTTTGAACAAATTATGAACACGTTTAAACAAGCATCTGAGTGAGACGCCTCAGCTGACCTTAAGATCAGTCCACTGCTACTATTGCAAGAAATACCATGGCGAGTGTGACACGCAAATCATTCGATTTTCCTGCATTTGGTGTCGTTTCAAATCAAACCAATTACCAACTCATTCTGATGTTATCAAATCAGTTCTATTCAGAAAGCGGCAGTTAAAAAGTGAAACAGGAAAATATGCATCTGTCAAGGATATCTGCAAAACATTGGGTTAAAGAATTTCACATATTTACAGTAGTGCATCCATTCCTAGTGTAACTGTGAAACAAATTGGTGATAAAATAGTCTCTTATCATAAAAAGTATCTAACACTGATCAAACCCTATAAGGCTCGGTGTAACGTGGAAAGTTATAAGCAGAAACTTGACAAGTTTTTTGAAGATTCAAAACAATTGTTTGACTTTTCAGCGTGTAAGTGCAGTGATTTTAATTCATGTAACTGTCCTAAAGAAAAGAAGATTCCAAAAATTGAACAGCAGTTTCTTTCTGATCAGCGTAATAACCGACTAATGTTCATCGGTTCAGTGGACGTATATGCCACCAAAAAAATGCAGAAAAGAGTAGCACGTGAAACAATATCAGCACCAACACACAGTGAAATAAGTGTTGAAAACATATCTCTAACAAGTGAATCTGTTTTAAGTAGTGAATCTGACTTAGAAGAATTTTTCCCACCAAAAACAACATCAAAAAGACTTCGACATGAATTGTTTGATGAAAGTGCAACAGGTGAAAGCAGCTCGGTCTAAATTTCAATGGAAAAATGCTATATAGTGGAAGTCTAGACATTGCATTTTCAAATTCAAAAAGATTGTGAAACTTTCACTAAATACATCAGAAATTGACTGAATTTCAATTTCAATACCTATGAAAAAACTTAATACAATAGAAATTTAATTAATTGAAAGCCCTGGTTGCTAATGTGTTAAGCAAAAATAAACATAATATACGTTGACATCCAATTTCAAAAAATGCGAACAATTAAAATTTTTTTAGAGGTGAATAATATCAATGGGGGACTTTCCCACGAAATTGTGGTCAACATACAGGATTTTTTATCATATGTTCACATTTAGTGAGTTTTTAAGGTCATTCAAATTGGGTGGGTTTTATCCATACAATATTGCTTAACTACGCATGGGGAATTTTCAATTAGGTCCTCTGACGTAACAAAATGTTATGTTAAATGCTGAATATTTTGAAAATATTTAATTTTAAACTCAGGTAGCCCACAATATGGACTTTTCGATTGATTATTCAGCAATATAGTAACATTCTGACAGTTTTCAATTTTGGGTAATGCAAACCTTAATCGCCAGTATTTATTAAAAATATCTATTATACAATTAGAGAATATTCACTAATTTTAATACAATTTAGTGCATAAAATTTCAATAGAATGATTGCTATTATAACAATTTCATGGAAATTTCAAAAAATTTTTAGCGAAAACAACCGAACCGACAACTGAAATTCGAAGAAATATGTTTGTCCAAGCAAAGTTTACCAAAATATGTTACAGTTTGACAAGATTACATTGATTGACCACAAATGGACTAGGTTGTGACTACAGCTCGATATTCGAATACAAGCAAAATTTGAAAAAGATAAGCTATTTTTGATTGGCAAGTAATTACTGTATTCATGTTTAATTAATAAATTTTTAAAAATCCAATTTAAATTTTCTAAATTATATTGAGCTGATAGTGAACCCAAAATTTTCTTGGGTTCTGGGTTTTCGACTTGAATTCGAATTTCTCTGAATTTGAGTTTTTACTCCTCAAGCGCGAGTTTGAGTATTTTTTGATGAGAATTCCGAGTTTTTTTTCTAAATCCGAGCCTTATAAAATAATTTTTAATTTATTTTACAATAATTCAAGTTTTGCAACCTGAAAATACATATTTGTAATTTACAAAGAAACTGACTTCTACCAATCAAGTTCTGTGATCTCATTCAAGTTTGAGTTCTTAATATTCTGATTAATCAAAAACCCTGCTTGGTTTTGGGTTTGGCATTGGCTCCATTTCTCATTATCAGATTGAAGACTACTGATGTTGATAAATAGTTCCAACCAGCTTGATGTTCAAATGCAAGCAAAGTTTAAAAAATTAAAGGTTGTTTTTTCATAAAAATTTACTATTCCTGTTACATTAACAAATTTTTTAAATCTACTTTGCAAGCTGATCAAATTACAGTAATAATATTGGTTGCAAATAGCAAAGATAATGAACCACCTAAGACCACAGTTTGACAAAGCATGTGGTAGCAAGAAAAGTTCCAAAATATTGACACATTGCTAATTATCTCAGTGGCTAGATATGTGATTTTGCATATAATGTAACTGTTGCTAATGTGGCATAAATACAATAAAAAAAATTTTATTCTTTATTTTATTACAGTTTCAATATAAATTTTACGATTTTATTTCAATTGTAATTTGAAAAAACAAGAAAGGTGCTATACATTTAAGGGTTGGTACTTTTTATTAACATACGAAATGTTGAAACCAACATAGGGAACCTTGAGATTGACATAGCAAATCATTATGACAATATGAACAAAAAATTTAGCCTGAATGATGTATATGTATCAATTATATCAAAAGAGACATCAAAATTTAGTTTTGTTTATTGAGTTGTAATCTAGACTAAATGATAAAATATTATACTTGATTTTGTAACAAAAACTCAGATAAATATTTTAAATGACCTATCTAATGTTATTAATCTTCATACCTCATTCATGCTAAATTTTTGTTCATATTGTCATAATGATTTGCTATGTCGATCTCATGGTTCCCTATGTTGGTTTCAAGATTTCATATGTTGATAAAAAGTACCAACCACATTTAAGTTTGAATTTCTGCTAATTGGTAGTGCAGTAAAATTATAGCAAATGCCAAATTTGTACCAGTTACCTATTTGTTCATGTTTTTCATCAGTTTGTTTTGTTTATGAGTACCAGTTTAGTTTGTATATATATGAGTGATTAGTTATTTTATATTCTTCTGCAATTTAGTCACAGTATATTTGTTTTTTACTTTATATCTTTGACTTACTATTTTATTAAATTATGTGCTTCTAAATTTCACCAGTGTAGAGCTGGTTTGTTTTTCTTTATCTTAGGTTAGATGTACAGTTAGGGCTGTTTTACTGCTTTTTGTTTATAAAGAAATTTGTTATTATACCTTTCACCTAAATTGCATGAGATGAGAAACACACTGAGCTTAGGTTATTTAACCAAGTACTTAGGTTCACTACTTGCACAAAGAGTTAGGGTATCTTTATTATTTATCATTTTGGGTCAGCTGAGTGTGGCCAAATTTCCCTAATATGATCTCCTGTTTACTTTTAACTTTTATTACAAAAGGGTATAATAGCATCAGGAGTTAATTATTTTGAAGCATCAGTAATGCCTCAAAACCCTCAAGAAGCTAGGATAGCAGAATAGTTAGCTGCTTTCATACTGATCCCTCACTAAAATGTTTAATGTCAAAAATTTTATAGTATTCAACCCTAAGAAATTTATGTAAGCAGTGGTGCATTGCAAGTTTTCTTAGGGAATTTTCAGCATGTTTTATTCAATTTCACATCAAGGATTATAAGTGAAAATAAATGCACATCATTTCCATACAAACACAAAGAACTATATTTACACCTGTTAAAACATATAATGGAAATGCTATATAAATTAACATTGGAAATTGAGCAGGCAATGATGCTAACTTGTTCTGAGTTTTTGTTCATGCCATGCATGCAATCATGTCAGTATTCGATATTAAATCATTAAACATTTACACATGAAGACTTTCAAGAAGTGCTATTTAAGTCATGATGTGGATCAGGGTTTTTCAATATTCATAATGTTAAATCTTCAAATGATTTGATTGGAAAAACTAAGAAGAGAAATCATTGATACCTAAATTTGAGCTCAATTGAAAATCAATTTCAAATATTTCCTTTTTAGTTTTCAAAACTCAGATCATTGTAAAATAAATACTTTTACTTTGAAGAAATACTCAAACTCAGAATTGTCTTCCTAAAAATCTTCAAATTTTGATGTGTAAAATCTCAAATTCAATGTGTAAAAATCAGACCTAATTTGAATTAAACTTGAAAGCCCTAATGTGGATTACACAACATCTATGATTATTGAAACACTAGCATCTATGAGTGTAATAAAATCTTTGCCTTTTAATTTGATTCAGAACCAACCTAATGAATATCTAGGAATTGAACTTGAGGAGGCGTGTAGAGTCACTCAGGGAAATTTTCGCGATTATTATTGATTATTATTTATTTTGTATTAACATCATGATGACGTCAAAGTTATTTTGATCTTAAGTTTACGAAAGCTAGTTATGTCCCCTCGATGGTGCTAAATGTGTTGCTCAAATTGAATTTGATTTGTGAGGGAAAACAATAACATGAATAGCTAATGATTAACTGTGATTGTAAACTAAGACAGGTAGTTATTTATTATTATTTTGAAAGTGTATAAATTGAGAAACGCTGTTGAGAAAGGTCAATAGATTTTATCTAGCCTCAATTACTGTTTACTTTTCTCTCCGTTACTTTTTAGTATTTTTTGATTATGAAAATAACTGCTTAAGTTTGGCGACAATTTGGGAGTGCTTTCTCAAGGCACAGGGCAACACGTAGCTCCTGGCGATCAACAGATCTTCCCAGCCCAAATTGTGGACTCATTAGGTTATGAATACGGTTACGGCTAAGGAAATAATAAATCTCTCGTTCGATATTCAACACGTACATGCACTTATATTTTATGACACTGTGATGATACCATGCCGTTGGCTAACACGAATGTCTGGCAATTACAGACTATTATTTAGTGAGCTGAGAACTAACAATGAAAATGAGATGTTTATTTTGTGTATGAGATAGAAATTAATAAGTGAGACAAATAGGGTAGCACCATGCACTAAGTCGAGCACTGAACTGTTCCTGAAGACTTCGCTTTGGCTGGAAGCCACGTGAGTTGGTCATCTTGGAGTTACCTAAAGTATTGATTACTTGGATGAATTACCAATGTTTATATTATTATTGTTTTCTCTTTATTTGCTTTCCCCAGAATCGGGGCTGTTGTATTTCTATGCTGAACCTTCTGCAGAGTCAAATAGTTTTCTAGTATAATTTCAGCCCGCGATTCTACATTAGTAACAAATTGAATGAGCTAGAATAGGGAGACTAAAATCACACATTAATAGAATTCAAATGAGACACAGAAGGCTGTTGCCCCATGAGAAACTTTCTAAGAAAATTATTATTTCATTTAGCTTAATCAGGGAAACAGCAATTACAATAGTAGATGGAAAGATTTTATTGGAGAAAATGTATGTAAACCAACAGTGAACTCCATAGGTGTAACTAATTGCAACAGTATTGAAGATGACAATGATAAATAATTAGACAATTTGAGGACATTAATAACCAAGTCCCTACTAATACTGGCTCACAAGTTTTGCCTTCAAGGTGAGCCAGAGAGAATCAAACATTTGATCCCAACATTTGGGATCTTAACCTCATAGATACGTTTAGGAATGACACTGATAGGGAAGAACAAATGAGAGTCGCCAGCTCCTCCATCCCGTCAAAGAGTGAGAAGGAGAATGATGGAGGTTAGCAGTCAATCATCCTCATCATGGCGTGGGAGACCTGGATCTTTGCTTGATGAGGCACGCAAAAACAAATGAGGACAACACGAAGGTGCTGAGGAGAGTCCTATACCATGTGGGCAACAAGTAGCTCCACACTTAGGAGAGGAGACAGCATCGATGCTGTCCTCATCTCGCTACTCCGTTGGGGGACAAGTACTTCCACACATGCGAGCAGAGCTGGCAACACAAACTTCTAAAACTTTAACTAAGCCCAATTTACGTACCCCTTTTAGTGCATTACAAAATGTAAATACCTCCCCAATGAGTGATTTGATAGCCCCCCTACCTCTACTAGTTCCGTTACTTCAACAGTCTGCTCTAGGAAGAATGAAGATCGCAAGAAGAGGATGTCCAGAGTCAGGGCAGACACACTGCACCCCTATTTCATAGCTCCACATCAAGCAGTAAATTACATTCGAGATGATATTTCAGAGGCCACCCAAAACCAATTATGGTGGACATACAACACCAAAAAGCTAGGTTGTTCAATAGATATAATACCCGTTATACTTGATGCAGAAAAACGTCCTTCAATAAAATCCATAATTTGTTACGATTCGTGCATGCTTGAAGGAATTAGCCGGCTATATTGGAGAAGCACAGTACATATTTCTTTTGATGAAGATTTTTCCATATACAACCTCTGCAAGTTTGTAAACAGTGGAAGTACCATTAGAAGCTTTGAATGCGTCAACATTGATTTCCCAAACCTGTTAGTAATTTACTTTCTGAGAGTTCATGAAGTGCAAGATGAACACATAATGGAACAAATAGAAATTGCCTATAGGATAGCAAAAGTTGAGGGAAAAAGACTGGTAATAGTGCTACGCAAAGAACATGAAGATAATATCCCCGAGACAATAGAAAGCCTTCATTACAGGATGGAAAATTTCATTATTCTTTATTGATCTCACTATAGCCAAATATCACTGCAGAACTCCCAGATTCCCTCAGTCACCAAACTATTATTCACAGATCTTATGTTATGCGAGAAAATTCCGTCACATAAATTAGCTGTTGATAAAAAACTCATTATTGATACGATATTGCAGGCTCAAACTCTCAAATTGCTGAGCATGAACACCATACACACTGTAACAAATATGAGGGTCAGTTTTGCGTTAGCTCAAAGCGTTGAGACCTTACAAGAAATTCAAGCCATATGGACAGACATTAAAGCCACAAAAAACCCCGAGTCCGATTGGCCCAACATACGAATTAAAAGTCCTAGTTCCCAATACCACCAGTCAGTTGAAAGAGTTTTACGGGAAATCAAATTTTCTTATGATATTCAAGATCAAAAAAATTTTAAATCACTGCTATTTTCAGAAGACAGAGTACCTGATATTTATGCTAGAGGCGCAATCTGGATTATGGCTATTTTTCTTATGAGAGACTCCAATATCATTTTACTGATCAACCAAAATAAACGTAACCTCCTGTCAAAAATGGCAGATCACAAAATAGCTGTCTGTCCACTCACATGGAAAGTAAAAAACTGGTTATTACACAAATGTACGCCACCATCATTGCCTTGCAAAACCAAATGTGCCATGGATCACTATGAAAAATATTATGCCCAACTGGTGGGGGCAAGTAGCATAACAGGGAAAATGTTGATCATCTTGATTAGCAACAGGTTGGGAATCTGTCTGTCAGACATTAATATTTTTTCTGAAATGATGAAGAAGTACATGTGGGGTGCCACTGCTGAAACTAAGTTCGCCATATTTTCCCTAGAGAATGCTCCATTAAGCATGAAGAGATTAATTGAACGGCAACCTGGATCCACTAAGTCATTCCTGGAGTTAATAAGAAAGAGAGAGGTGATAGAAAAGAACGAAAAATTCTTTGACGCATACCAAATATCTTACCCAGAGTGCGGGTATGGGCAATTCGCGGAATCTGCCAGACAGGTTAAGAAAGAAGGGAAAATAATTCCTATCACTATATTCGAACAAGTCATGAAGACTCCCGAACAGTTTTTCAGAGAAGAAGAATTATTGGCTACATCCTCAGTTCAATTGTCTCCCCACATCTGAGACCTCATCAAGAAAGTGAATCTGGAGAAATTTGGCGGATTGCCTCAGCCTACACCTCAATGGTCAATCACCGAAAACGAAAGGATTCTCATGATAGAGCATGACCCATCCAAGTTTGATAAAGAATTGATGACTCAAAGGAGAGTGCTAGTGGAAAATACTGAAAAGGACGTGCTTGGTATGATGAAATGGTGTTTAACTGAAATGTTTTCAAAAGAGGAACTGGTCATTCTACAATCTCCAGGGCGACAAGTAGCTCTGGACGTAGAATGCATTACTGCCTGAGTGAAGATCTCTAACAAACAGATCAAGGAATTGCGTAAACACGGATTAAGGAATCGATTCTGGGACACAATCAAGCATGCACAGATCAATTATCCTGTTATGATCGGAACTGCTCCACTAAGATCCCCGGCCGCTTGGAAAAGAATTAAGACGCAAGGCTGTAAGGCGGATAATCGTTCCTGGACCCTTCCCGGCTGCTGGAAAAAGAAGGAGTCGATCCTCCATCTTCCCGATAAATTGAATTACGTGAGTACGGTTGCTGAAGCAAGTAAACTAATCAAATCTGAAGAGTACAAGTCGGCACATGGAAAATTACTAGCCAGGGATAACAAAGAGAGAATTTTTATAGATGGAAAGTTAACGATTTGTGATGTGTTTAATAGAGGAGCCACAATTAGTGAGCAATTGAGGAAGATCCACAAAACTGTACGGACTACTGATCCCTGAGTGTTAATTCTTTTTCAAGCTGCTGGAGACCTTATGTGGATCAACAACGTAGAAACGACCACGAGATAATATGATATAACAAAACGAATTGAAATAATTACAATGCTCCGCACCGATGTTTCCAACCCCAATGAGATGACTTTAAGTCAGGTACAAGAGTTCTGCTCCCTATTCATGGATCATGCAACCCGGATGGGGTCACTGTGAGATGTATTTGAACATTTTTATCCTGACACTCAGATTTGACCTGAGGATGCCCATACATCCGATACGGACGCCTTGATGACCCTAATGATTGCTCTGAAAGGATTCCGCCTTTACAAAAGATTTCATGATACCTTTACCCGTCGTTTAAACAACTTAAGAAAAAATTGTCCCATCAGCAACCGGTTGCCTACAATCCACTATTTCAGGCTAAAAGATGAGGTTGTAAACCAGAGAGAGGTCTTAATGCAGTTCTCATGTGAGCCGCAGTACGCTGAATTGGAACAATGGGAAGGTGAACTAGCAATGGAAATGGTGATGGCCACTCAACGTATAGTCTCAGGTCCTACTCTCCACCTATTGCCGCCAAATTAATTTGAGCAAAGGGGGGCGTGTAGAGTCACTCAGGGAAACTTTCGTGATTATTATTGATTATTATCTATTTTGTAATAACGTCATGATGACGTAAAAGTTATTTCGAGCTTAAGTTTACGAAAGCTAATTATGTCCCCTTGATGGTGCTAAACGTGTTGCTCAAATTGAATTTGATTTGTGAGGGAAAACAATAACATGAATAGCTAATGATTAACTGTGATTGTAAACTAAGACAGGTAGTTATTTATTATTATTTTGAAAGTGTATAAATTGAGAAACACTGTTGAGAAAGGTCAATAGATTTTATCTAGCTTCAATTACTGTTTACTTTTCTCTCTGTTACTTTTTAGTATTTTTTGATTATGAAAATAACTGCTTAAGTTCAGCGACAATTTGGGAGTGCTTTCTCAAGGCACAGGGCGACACGTAGCTCCTGGCGATCAACAGATCTTCCCAGCCCAAATTGTGGACTCATTAGGTTATGAATATGGCTATGGCTAAGGAAATAATAAATCTCTCATTTGATATTCAACATGTACATGCACTTATATTTTATGACACTGTGATGATACCATGCCGTTGGCTAACATGAATGTCTAGCAATTACAGACTATTATTTAGTGAGCTGAGGACTAACAATGAAAATGAGATGTTTGTTTTGTGAATGAGATAGAAATTAATAAGTGAGACAAATAGGGTAGCACCATGCACTAAGTTGAGCACTAAACTGTTCCTGAAGACTTCACTTCAGCTGGAAGCCACGTGAGTTGGTCATCTTGGAGTTACCTAAAGTATTGATTACTTGGATGAATTACCAATGTTTATATTATCATTGTTTTCTCTTTATTTGCTTTCCCCAAGAATCGGGGCTGTTGTATTTCTATGCTAAACCTTCTGCAGAGTCAAATAGTTTTCTAGTATAATTACAGCCCGCAATTCTACAATAGGACAGATACATTTCATTTAAAATTATCTCCTTACATATATTCACATAAATTTTTAAGATTTGTATGAATATACATGTCTCATATCTGCTGATTTTGAATTGGCAATTATCATATACCCACTGTACATTTTAGAAGAATACCTCTCAGCTGTCTCATTTTAATTTTGAGTTTGTTCAGCTTAGCTTGGCTTACTGCATAGAACCCTTCAAAGAAGCTTGCTTTAGCTTAATATCTTTTTTAAAAATATTGTGCTCTTAAAGGTTATTGACATATAGTTTTTCAGAGTATTTAATAAACCTTTTAAAATAAGATTATAAGAAAGAAAAAATAAGACAAATCTGCATAATCAGATTAATAATCAGAACTATAAATTTGCATTATTCAAAAAAACCTCATTGGATATACAATCCAGTGCTGAAGCTTCCCTCAGCTCAGATTTGCTCATTGATAAGATTGAGCCTTTAACTATAAAATAATTGAGCCAAAAGTACCTGCATTTCTCTATATACATACTAGATGTACAGAGACAGGAACTATCTGCACATACCTCTTTTTACATAGCCATGCTCAAGAATTATTATTATTGGGTACAGGAGAGTACATTTATGCTTTCCATTGATCAGTATTTGTATCTTAACCCCTTCTTTAACCAATTCTTTAGTATTGGGTGGACATTTTGCAAATTTTGATTATTAAAGAAAGGGTTAATAAGCATTCTTCAAAAGCATAAATTACAAATAAAAATTTAATTGAAATTAACATATGAGGGTTAGTCAATAATGTAGCATACTCCAAAGCATAATGCTGCTAAGAAGAGAAGATCAGATGATTAGTCAATATTAAGATCAAATTATGATTATTGATTAAAAAACAATTTAAGTTTAATTATCACATTATCTTTGTAAATGCAACTAAGTATTAAAATAGCAATTTAGTACTTGTTGTCAAACAATTTGACCAAATGAAAAGGGCGAATTTGCTTCCATTATTTTTAGCCATTTTTGGTGGACAATCTAAATTTGAATTTCAAATGACAGGTACTTTTTGAAGTTAACTATAAATATGCTAGAAATCAATTTGGAAATTGTTGAAGTATATTCTTTGAAAATCTTATCTTTAGATTTTATATTGGTTTGCTTATTTATACAGAATGTCAATCTAAATGGTAAATGCAGTAGTATTGGTTTGGGCACATATCAGGAGCAACTCAAGGGTCCTTGATCTAAACCATGAACCTGCATTTAAGTTAGGTATACAATTAGGAGGTTTTCTCCATTTAGCTGACTAGTGATTCTTTTATTGACATGTATATAATTATTGATATCAGTAAAAGGGCTGGATAGCCTACCATAGGTTATACATATTTTATGTTATAGACTTAGGTGATCTATAATAGAATGATAAATAGACTGAGCATGTATTGTTATTTAAATGTAAGGTAGGAGGCTGCAAGCTATTATGTAATTTATTTTAATTAAATTAATTAAAGCCAATAGTTTTTGGTAATGGCTAAAGTAATACTTATTAAGCAGCTAGTGACTTTGCAAGGTTGTGAAGTAACATAAATACACATTACAAATTGAGTTTAAGTCAGTTACAAACAGCATTGAGAGCTGCACTGAGTTAGGATAGGGAACACATAAGAACATCATTGAGCTGAGGCTTGGAACTACTTGATCAATGATGGAGATACATGTGGATTGGTTCAGAGATCAGAGTTGGCCAGAGGCCATAGCCAGATCATGGGGCAGAACTGTGATGGTGGTATACCTAAACAGTATCAAGTTACTCTAGTTAAGTAAAGGTTAACAAATTGTATCTTATATCAGAGTAAAGAGTTAACAAAAGTACATCCCTACCTGCATATAATGAGGAACAATTTTTTGAAAGAATGATTTAATCTCTGTTAACACTTGGTAGCAGATGCTACAATAAATAAGTTTCTCTATTGCACAAATACTCATGTAGTTGTTATCCAATTACATCTTGTTTACAGAATTTTAGCTAAGTGAGTTGCAATCACTTCATGTGGTGTACATTCAGATGTGACTCTCACCATAAATATTCTATTCAATTGTATTCAACTAGTTTATTAATTATGTCTGGCTCTGAATTTTTGAGAAACAATATCTGTGTCAAATTTCTTAATAAATTACAAATTTTTCCAATGAAATTTCATGCTCAATTGATCAAAGTCATAGGAGGGGAAGATTCTCCCTCAATTCAGACTGTAAGAATGTGGCAGCTTCATGAAGAAGGTTGACCAATGAAGGCCAAAGACAGTCAAGACAGTTTGAAAGTTTTCCACATCACCTTCTCATATTATCACAGTTTCATTCTCAATTGGTCAGTTCCTGTTGGCACAAAATGTTTTGTAGTGATTATCACTGATTTTAAGAGAGAAGTGTGACCTGCAGTGAGGAGAAGATGTCCAAATCTTCTTAATGAAGGCGTCATTCTCCTTAATGACAATGTGAGACCTCACTTCAAGAGATGTGTTGTGAAGATGCTGGTTCAGTGGGAGTAGAAGATGCTTAGAAACCCACCTTACTCATATGATATGAATCCTTGCAATTTTTTCCTATTTTCTACAATTAAGAAGCCACTTTGTTGGTAGTGGTTTTGATCTAAATAAGGCATTAATGGTGCATGGAAAGCCTCCATAAACAAGGTGAACATGACTGACTCAGAGCACAGGATTATGGGGCTCCCAGATTTCTGGCAGAAATGTGTTGCAGTTGATAGAGGTTACTCTGAGTCATAAATTTATAAACTTTGTATTTGTGTTATCTTTGTTTAAATAAATTATGATTTTACAAAATTAAAAAAATGGATAACTTATTTATTAACTAATCCTCATAATGACTGTGAATTGTTTTTGAAATTTTATTGAAAAATTAAAACTTTTTAATAACAGTAAGGAGGATTCCATTTTTGGGCATAGGTTTAAAAAATTTCTAGAAAGGATGTTTAGGGCATCAAATTGCTTTATTTTGCAATCACTAATATATGTGTATATGTTTATTAATACCCAAAAGAGATGCCTGAACTAATTTGTAACCAAAATCAAATCAATTATAATCTAATCAACATATTGAATGTTTTGATACATTGAACAGCACAAACAGCTGTTTAATTCAAAAATAAAGACTATAAATTAGAACTTAAGGCACTCAAAAATATAGAGATACAATTCACAAAATGTTTGTTTCATCAATTGTATACAAGATTAACTGTGAAGAATATCACAATTCTTATATTGGTAAAACAAATGAAATCTTCAAATTCAGGCTAATGAACACCCATCAGGCCATTTAATTAACACTCAAGAACATCAAGTGAAAACCCATAATTTTAGATCATTATGAACCACCTATTAACACTAATAAACAAATATTAATAAAAGTACAAAGTATGATCAAAATTTGGAATATGTTTTAGTGTATGTATTGTAAACAATGCTGACACAAAATTTGTATTAACACTGATTACAATGATAAATTCAAACAAGTCACTTAAAGTGCATTGACTGGTGTCTGCTTTGTGGAGTCCCGAACCTAGAGTGGACGTTAAACAATAGGGTATAAGAAGGTGCAACCATGTGTGCTTTGCACAGATGGGGGCGGTGATGATGATGTGAGACTGTCTGTTCTGTGGAGGAGACAGTGACGTCTATGCCCAGAGCTGTAGAGTGCATCTACAAGGGCAGTTATACAGAGGATTTTCCTCTGTCTCTGGCCTCTAGATAGGCCTAGGCCA
>CABFPE010001148.1:6293-83487 GCA_900660155.1 Hofstenia miamia | reverse complement strand
CTAATTTTAATTACTATAATCATTCGACGTTATTCCTGCAGCTATTCATTTTGGGATGATGCTACAATATGTTGCCTAAGTAAATTAGAACAATCACTAACATTGAAGTCCTTAAGAGGAAATTAAAGCATTATTTATTTGGAGAGCAATTTAATTTGATTATTGCTTAACACTGTAAATAGCACATTTGAGTTCTTAAAAAAAGTTATGTGCTTTATAACAATTTACATTTATTATTTATTATATATATATATATATATATATATATATTGTGGCTTAAAGACAATTAAACTTGTATAACAACTGAAAACAATTACTGTATCCCATGGCCACTAATACAGACAGCAGTCATTCAACTTGCTTGGTGTTCAAAACATGGAAAGAAACAGAATAAATATTCCTCTGAAAGGTAATGAACACCCTGAGTGATCTAATAAAAATTACAACTATGATCAATACAAAAAAAGTAAATCCAGCTGAAAAAGGAAGACAATACATCTTGTTTATACTGCAATGGTTACATTACTTTGGAGCATGTCCTTCAAAAATTTATTCCTATTGGTGAATAAATTGACTATATTAAATCTAGCATTGTGAAATTACCAAACAGAACTCTTCTTCTATTTCAGGCATCAGTGACTTAATGTGGTGTAATCTAATACAAAAAACCTTACAATATTACAAAATATCTAAATGTATTGAAATAATAATGATGATGTAAGCCAATATAAGTGATCCAGAATTAATGACAGAAGAAGTTTTCTCAAACAACATATTAATTTTCTTCAATGAAGTCAAAAGTCACTTCAAAGTTTTTTATCCAGATACTACCATTACTGCAAAAAAACACATGCTTCTGACATCAATGCTAAAATGACACTCTACACACAGAAAGGACAAAATTGGTAGAAAATTACAATGAAGTAGAAAAGGAAAATGAAATCATTCTCACCCAATATCAAGCACTTGAAGACAAAAACAATGATCTTCAAAAACAAATTGAAACAGCTAACTGCAAGTGGCTTCACTTACTAAGATCAAACACCAACTTATTAAACAATTTGAGGAAAGTAATGTTCAAAACATTCAAGTGACCAATCAACTCATTCAAAGAGAAGCACATAATAATGCTTTACAACCACAAGTAGACAATGCAAAACATCAATTGTGGAATCTACAAGCCATTCAGGATAAATTTAATATCTTAAAAAATCCAGAGATTGTTAGAAACCCTGATCATATAAATTAAACTGCAGGACATCATATAAACCAGTCCCTTGCCCTTTTTCTAATTATACTCTGATTACCATTATTGATAACACACCACCAAGGGCCCACATCCCTCCACAACAAATTCAAAATCCATTATTATCACAATTAAACAATAAACTTGATCTCATTAAAAAACAAATTAAAGGCAATTGAAAGCCCCACTATCAATAAAAAATTATTCAAATCAAATTTACCAACATTAAGAGACAATGAGAACCTTAAAATAAGAATACCACCAAAATGTTTTTCTGGTAAGGCTGATGGCAATTCTCCAACATTCAAGGAGTGAGTTTTCTCCTTTGAACATAATTTAATTGTCCAATGTGCTGGTTAAAAGCAAATGCTTGTAAAATTTCCCAGTTTTTTTAACAGGAAAAGCATACAATTACTATTTAACTCTTGATAAAACCATAAAATCAAACTATGAATTGCTCCTACACAATTTCTTTGATCACCTCCATGCACCAACAATGTGCAACCAATATTAAATCTTACTCAACAACACCACTTATACCAAAAATGATGATACTCATCACATGATTTGTTTACTCATATAACATATGGCATGCCATTGCCAATTAGATGCCAATTCAAACATAAATGTGGCCTCAAAGATAAGTTATCAACCTTTATCAAGAAAGCAGTACAAACCAAATTACAAATTGACAATTACACAAAAATTTCAAATGAAATTAAGTTAGGAAATATTACCTTCCTTTTACTAACAACACTTCAACTAAATTGATACCATCACCAACTGACTCAAGAATAAAATCAAACCACAATTGACTGACAGAACTCCTAAAGTCATTAACCTTAACAAGGTCTACTGTAAAACATTTGGCCAAAAAGTCACAACAGTAACAATTGTAAGAAAACTATTCATATCATTGCTGATGAGGGATGTTATTATACAGATGATAGTGACATCTATGAATTTGATTCTGAATCTGAAAATTTAAACTATTAAGAGTGCCAACTCACAGCTGTGCAGAAAAGGTCCTAGTGATGACTACACTGAATAAAAATAATATACCAGTAACAATAAATGGAATCATCATACAAGCAACAGTAGACACTAGTGCCTCAGTATCCATCATTACAGAAACATGTGCAAACCAAATTGGCATCAGTTGGAGCAGCATTAAAACTCATAACCATTGTTTTATTAATGCATTTGGTGACTACTTAGATACTAAGGGACTTATTGATGATTTACAAATTACCATCACCAATAATAGATTCTTTCATGATACTTGTATAATTGATACCATGAATCATACACTGCCTTAAAAATTAATTCTTGGTAAAGACTTTTGAAAAAAATATAATTGTATGATAATTTTTCAAGAGAAAGCATTAGCAACTGATCCTACAAATAACAATATTACAACTACTTTGCAAGTGGTTAATAATGAAATGATTACATTATCTCTAATCAAAACCATTAAGATTGAACCATATAGTTGGCAATTTGCTACATTACAATCCAAAAAATTAATACATTCCAATATCATCATCAACAACCAACAAGGTTTTAACTCTAAAAAATTAGGGATTCTAGCATCAATTCTAAAGAGCCATGATAATAAAATTACAAATGCAATTTTGAATAAAAGCAAAAGCCATATTACCACCTCCTATATTATTACAATCATTGAAAAGAAAACCAAACCAATTTTATCCTTGGAAATGTCAAACATTGATTCCAATTCTAATACAATTGCAACCATTGATAGCATAACAGACCCACATCTATCTGAGAACAAATTCAACAACTTACTTCAATGTTGAAACAGCATTCATCTGTTTTCAACTTCAGTGCCATAAGATGGTAAAGCTATTGGCAAAGAACATGGAATTGAAACCATACATAATAGACCAATACATCAACCAGTATGTCCTGTACCTAAACACCTAAAACAAGAATATTAAAAAATTATTACTGATCTGCTAAATAATAGAATTATTCAACCATCTAAAAGTCCATATACATCACTGACAGTCTTTATCAAACAAAACAATAAATACTGCCTTTGTATTGACTTCAGGAAATTAAATGATATAACAAACAATGACACTTACCCATTGCCTAGGATTAATGAAATTCTATACACAGCATGCCAAAATTCATACTTTAAAACAATCCATCTTTGTAAAGCTTATTGGCAAATACCAATGCAAAAATAAAACTTTTGAAAAAATGGCTTTCATCACTCCCTAAAGCTTGTTTGAATGGCTTTACATGGCATTTGGTATATGTAGCACCTCTACAATGTTTTAAAATTATGTCACTAAAATACTTCAAACTGATAATTCTACATTCAAATAAGGCATTGCTGCCTACATCAATGACATATTTGTTGCCTCAAAAACTATAAAAGAACATAATCACTAAATTAGATAAATACTTATTCACTGCAATAATCCAGCTTAACAAAAAATCAGTTCTAGACTTGCTTTACCTATCCTAATCTAAACTGTTTGTTTAGGTTTCCTCTGTAAAGAAGTTAATTCACAAAGATGGCTGCCAATGTGGGAAAGGAAAAAGCAGAGTTAGAATCCCCTCAATGGTTTGTGGTTGAAGTAATCTCATCATCCTTTAAATATATGGAATGTCACAACTTTAGTTTATTACTACAGTTTATTTCATTTACTTAACTTTGTTTGAACTTATTTTTAAATAAATAGCTTTACAGTTGTTTGTACTTAATTATAATCAAAGTTAATAAATTAGTGAATGCCTTTGTATTTTACTTTTAGGATAATTACTGTTTATTATAAGTTTATTAAGAATAAAAATTTTTTACATGATCTCTAAACTGGACTTGGTGACACCTTAATATCATAAATTTTTAGTTGATGAACCAGCTTTTACTAATTTAACTAAAATTTAGATATTTGTTTAAGTAAAAACTTATTTACTTGTTTAATCAAAGAGTAGAAAATGAAAGATCTTAGGGCTTTCTAGCAGCAATAAATTTTAATACTCACTCAAGGTAGTTTGGAATATTAATTAAGAGAATAACAAATTATCATTTATTTTGAATTTTCTTTCACTGATTGCAACCCGGCATTCACTAGGAATGATTACCATTACATATAAATATAAGCACTTAGTGTAACAGAATGCAAATGGAAAGGCATTTTTGTTAGTCTCACAAAGACAAAAGAGTGCAAATGGAAAAGCACTTTTTCTGTCCATAAAAAATCATGGTGTTAATTTTGATATCAGAAATTTTATATAGTGATTTTATTTGTGCAACATTTATTATTAATCAAGTTTAATAAATACAGGTTCAAAAAATGTATGGCAAAAAATAAGTTTGGCTAAAAGTCAATTGCTTGGCTTTTGACTGATATGACCCAAAACAGAAATCAGAAATTTGAATTAATATCAACTGTTAGATTTATTTAGAACTGTTAGAATTTTAATTTAAAAAACCTGTAAGAGATTTTAGTTTTGTATGGCATACCAGATATTGCTATAATGAATTGCTAAATTGTAACAAATGTCATTAACAATAAACTTTTATCAAACCTCAGTCATTCTTTAAATTTAATTAATTGGATTTATGAATAATGCAACTTAGCTAAATTTCTATGTGGCAATGGTGTTGGTGAAGTTGCTGATGGAAATTGATGATGGCCAATAAGATAAATTGATATATTTATTAAATTATCTAAGTAGTTGTTCAAACATTATGGCCTAATTTATTTAAGTTACAAAAGAATTCTTTCTAATAAAATAATAGATTACCTAAAACTTATTTTAAGTTGGAATTAGTTGTTAATATGTAGCATTGGCTGGTAGTTGTTATTATTTATTGGCCAGACCTTGTGCTTTTCTTGTTGGTGACTGGTTGTTGTAATATTTGTATATATTGTAAATAGCAGTGTATATAAAGAACAAAGTGTTTGCAAATAGGAGATAGTTTGAACTGTATTCTTTTCTTGTTCACTAGAATCACCCCCATGATTCTACATTAATTACTAAATGTTAAATGATTAAATTGATTATATCTCCAATGTCCAATCTTTTTGAAGGAGAACTCATCTTCACCAATGCTCAAAAAGGGAGATGTTGTTATATGTTAATTACATATTGCATTATTAATAACTAGTTAATTGGTAAACTGAAATGAATGGTTAGATTTTTCTCTATTCATTTACACTGGAATTGTTATTACAAATATATTAATTTGATGTACAATCAGAATAAATTCTTTATGGCTAATTCCAAAGGTTAACCAAAGATTATACTGAGAGTTGCATGAGAGTGATTCATCTGCTAATAAGACATCAGGTCAGTGTAAGCCTTTAAATTATCAGTGCATGAAAAACCTAACCACATGATTGTAATACTTGTGGATACATTATAGATATATTTAGTGTTATGTGCATGGACTAACAGTTTAGGAGTTAACCACACTGACAATCTAATCAATGAAACAGTTACTGTCAATGATAGTGGAGTATAATGGAGATAACATTGTCTATTGTTGAGAGTACAGGATTTCACATTAGCATTTGCTTATGCTTTCTACTAAGATCATTACAAGTACAGGATGTGGATAGTGCAAATGATAGAAACTCCTGCAATTTAACCTAAGATGCATAATTTCCTCATCAGTGACATCAGTGAAACTTCAGCAAAAACTTTACTAATTACCACCATCTAAGTTACTTAAGCTTCCATGTATCTTATATAAAATAGGGATAATAAAATAAGATAGTACAAAATAAATTTTGGTGCTTTTCCAAGTGCATGAATCAGATTTGTTTAATTTAAATTTCAAATGTAAGCCAAACTGTTAAATAATTTTTTTAAAACAGATTAGTTGCTTGCAAATTGAATCTTCTGCCAGGATAGAACTATTTGTCAAAAGGTAAACAGATTGGTTTAATTGCTACAATTTCTTAATCAAAATGAATTTAATTTTAACAAATAACTAATGTTTAGCTATTTCTAGGGTGATTTCACACTAAGTTAACTCCAGAGTATAACCACTCAATTACTATAATTCAGTGTAATTCATTTATGGACAAGCAATAATAGATGCAAATACAAAGCCAATGGAAATCTCAAAGGCAACAAAAAGCCATGTGCACAAGCAAGAGTTCAATTGACAACCACCTCTAAGCCATGCCTAGCACAGTAGAAGATGTGAGAATATTACATGTTAACATTAAATGTAGTGGTAATCACCTCAGTGTAGATTCCTGGTTGTGTGTTAATAAATATTAATCAAGAAAGAAACAATTGCTGGAATGATTTTACTTTTATTCTTGAAAATTACTGTAATACAATTTCTATCATAAAACTTCTTTAACAAGACACTGAAATAACATAAACCAAGTTGCCAGGCAATGACCTATCCCAAATAAACTAAAGATGAGAATCACTCAGCACCACAACAATAGTAAGCCTATAAAGTTCCATTATGTTGTGCAGTTTTTGAGACTTGAGTCACAATTCTAAGGCAATATTGCTGTTCCTAATTATATTTTTATAACTAAATAAGTTAAGGAAATTAAATAACTTTATTAGTTGCTTGACTAAGTGAGAACCAATAATATTATAATTGCATGATGGCAAAACCTGTTCTGCTCAATGTTTTTTGCTTACAACAAGTAGTGCTAAAGTTAGGGAAAGCACTAAAATATATTTTGTTAATACTTTACTCTGTTTCTCTTGCAATTATGTCTTGGAGATAATCTTAGTCATTCAAAATATTATTGTCAATCACAAATGGTTTATGACTAGCTCCCATGCAAAATGAATGTGCAAAAAAACAAAACAAAACATAGATAGAATTCATATGTGGCATATTAATTCCATTTTCAATTGATCAATTGATAAAAAGTTCACATTTATTTTCTGAAAGGTTTGATGGCAAGCTTTAATTCAAAACAAGTTCTTTGCATATGCCCAGGCCTAAAAAACACATATGAAATTCACCAGGTGACTAGAGCAAAGGATCCAACTAAAAATTACTTATCTTTTCAAGAGAATTAAGCTCAAGTTCTAATAATTTACTTTGCAATGCAATAGAGCATTTGAAATTTATTTTACACTAAATGGCATTTGCCACTTAGATATTTCATCCCAATTATGCCAAATGTCCAGTTACTAATTATGCACAATATAAGTGCATTTGTACATATTATAAAATTTTGCAATTTTTTTAAATTGAGCAAATTCTAAGAAAAATTAATATATTTTTAATTCTTATTTTCTTTCAGAAATGCAAATGAATAAATATGTGGGTTCTGTGTGAATTATATATAACATTAATGATACAAAGCATGTAAGTTCTATTACTTGAAATAATCAGGATAGACAGAATATCAGTTTTATTAATATTTTAAAGTATAATGTGTTATATAAATATATGAAGATTCTTCCACTAATTTCTATGATATCATTACCAATTTTTTGAACTTAGACAACTTAGTCCATGTTTCAATATTTATGCTTGTACTAACCTTATGTAAATTTTTGAAATACATTCATATAGAGCTTCATGGTAACTAGGTGCATAAAGTTGAAAAGATATATTTGCATTCATGGATAAACTAAAAATTTAAATAGCTGACTTTTTGAGTTACATACAAGTAGACTATTATTTGAATTTAAGATTATGAATCAAATATTTCTGTCTTGAATCTGCATACACATATACAGTTTGAATGCTTATGTTGCGTGAGAATTTTTTTAGCAATATATTGACTTCTTGAGAACAGATTAAATTTGTTTATAAAACTTTCTCTACAATTTGGAAGAATTTCATTTTCAATTACTTGCTAGTCAAAGTAATTGGCATATATCCAATTCTAAATATGCAATTTGAACTAAGCAACTGAACTAAATAATTTTGGAAACATTAACGGGCCAGTCAGTAATCCCAGTAGTTATTTGCTTTTAGAGTTTCTATGATTTGTTTGTGATGTATTTGCATAATTTGGAACTTGATATTGTGGTTCCCTCTCCAATTTTGGGACGGAGATTTGCTTTTTCTGGTTCTAGTAATAAATGCGCTCAGGATGATATAGCTTCATTGTTGGAATCTATAAATACTTTTGATAGTCAATGTAATGAGGATAGCGAAGATGATGTAATTTCTCCATATGAAGAAGCAATGATTTTTGCGAAGGTATATATTTTGAGAATACTAGATTTAATATGTTTTATTTCTAGTGTGTATTTAGACAGTTCACATTTCGTGTTTTTAGTGCCCAATAGTTATAATAATCGATCAATCATTGTTAGTTGGTGTTATCCATGAATATCTTGGGGCTAAAGTATTTTTAGTATTTAAAATTATTATTTTTTTTTATTTGTCAGTTGGGGTTTTTGATTTGTTTCCCTTGTGTTATGGATTTTACTATATATCATTCTGTGATTTCCTATTTTCCTGTTTTGTAAATATTCGTTATTAAGAATGGCATGAATGCTTCCTAAAAACAATTAGGCGTTATTTTAATTTAGGGATCCAAGTTCAAATGACGTCATATGTTTATTAAGTGTTGGGTTAGGGTTATTAATTTATAACGTCATTGCAAGTAATCTCAGCCTTAAGTTTTTTTGTCGTATGCAAATCAAGTTATTATTTTCACAGAGAATTATAAAATTGTGGTTGAAACAACTCGAGAATACAGCAATTTTTGGTTGGTGTGGTATTTGTTGTTCAAATTGCGATTAATATAAATTTTCTGATGTATTCTGAATTGGTTGTTGACTATGTATTTTCTTCAACTGTGAACTATGCATTAATTAAAGTTATATAATTATTAAAATCTTTGCGACAATGCTCCATAAAAGTTATTTTTTGCACCAAAATAAAAATAAAAATTTCTTATATTTCTGCTATAAGCAAGTTTTAATATTCTACTGTATGCCAAATGCACACTATCGCTAACTTAATAACATATAATAGTGCCCCTCAGTTTACCGAACTGATGTTACAATGCCAAAACCTGAACGTTGTTTCAGTCAAATTCAAATAAAATTGCCTTATGTTTCAATTAAGTAAACTTGCCGCTCTGAAACAGCAATTATTTTCATTTATGCCTTTGTTACAAATGATATTTAAATAAATATTTCTTTCATAAACATGAAAAGCAGTCGTACCATGCTCTTATCCTAACTTTCTGCTTGTTTTTGATAACAAACTATTCTTTCTTTATTAAATTGCTCTGTCCATGTAAGGAAACATGTTTTATCACGAAGTAAGTGATTTCTTATAAAATTAAATCCTTAGTTTGATTTGTTATGCCTAACCATGATAAAAAGATTGTCATTCAGTCGCGTATTGACCAGACAGTACAATTAAATGATTTAATTGATTTCCATTATGTTTCCGAATTTTCTAATTTTTTTAAAAAATTCGTTACATGTATCTAAAGAATGTTTCCCATATTTTACATAGTTGCTATTATGGACATTATCTATGGTCAAGTCATACCATAATAGGCATCTACTTCTAAATATGGTTAAAAAACATTATTTGCTTAATCATTTTGACATTCTATGCGATGTCGCAGTATAATTTTTTGAATTACTTAAAGTGGAAGCAATTCCACTCCCTTAAAATCCAATTCTCATTTCCGTGGTATATGCCGTGGTGTAAGATTTTTACTTTTAAATTCAGTTGTTGTCACTTACATTCAACTTGGGAGTTCGATTTATGCATATGTTTTAATCAATGGTGACAATGAACTTCATTTTGAAGCATCCTGGCCTTTAATCGTAATTTTTTCAATTTGAGCATTTATTCGCATCGGGATGCATTTTGCAGAACTGATGACACATTATGCGTCCAAAATAAAAGCATTTAGAAAATATGCATCTATTCATACTACTTATGGCCTAACTAATACAACCGATGATTTTTTTAAATTGTAATTCTGTCCATCACAGTTCATGTTGTAAATCCAGTAGATTAGGCCACCAAAAATTCCTTTAACGAGGTGTTTATATAGTTAGGAAATTTCGATTTTTTTGGTATTTTTACCTATTAGCATGTCGTAGTAAAATATTAGATTGTTTAATTTTATTAAAAATATTAGTTCATTACTGTATAGTATCGAATTTTGTTTAATTATTGGAAGCGCTATGTCAGTTTGTGTGGTGAATGCACTTCCAAAAATTTCATGTTATTGGTGGGCTATTAATTTTACAAGGACAACTCGTTTCCCGAATTTTAATGCAAATATAACATTATTTGTAATGAGAAAAAAAGTATTCGGAACAGCAACTAGATTAATAACCATAGCTAGATATGCAATATTTTCATCTTAATTTTAAACACTAGAACATTTACAAATTCAAATTCACTATAGTTATAATTTAATTTAATATATCTTCAATAATGTCTCAGTTTTCGAATTAAGCATTTTTACAAATTATTTGGTTGTACATGTATATAAAACATTTCTAGTCAATTTCTTCACTGCAAAATGCGATGGAATTTCAATACTTCATTTTAAATCTCATCAATAATTTGTATAATTCATTTTGCTATTTTATTATTTATGGAAAGTCTTATTATTAAACTTCATTTTTTAAAGCGATACTTAACTACACTTTGAAACGTTGTAATTGAACTTTTACAGAATTTATTGAGATCAGTCATAATTTATTATCTCTTAATAAATAAATCATCTGATAAGTTTAGTGATTATAACGGCTAAACTAAAATTGCAATGATGATTTTTTGCATGCATCAATTTGTTAAAAAATTTTGTTTTGTTACAAGTCATGGTTATTTAGAAACATCTCATACGAGCTTAAAATGGTTTTCCTATTCATCACAAAATGTTTTTCTATACGATTGACCTAGTTTTAAAATTTTCGGCGTTCTATACTGAAAATGGGTTTTTGATTTTTGTCTATTTAAATTATGCTTGATTCCTTCTGCAATGCTATTGTTTTTTACAAAATGGGTTTTTCTTGTCCGTCACATCTTTTATATTATTTTGATTCTAAGAATATTTATAACGTTAGGAAAGGACATGAATCTTTTAAATTGGTATTTATCAAACAGACTAAACAATAGCAACAATGAAATTATTGTCCTTTCAGTAAAATATTTGAGCAATTAGATTTTGTTAATTGTACCTGAATTAAGTCTCATTGAATTGAATTTTTGATGCATGGTTTAAGTTTAGCTATGTGATATATATTTTTAGGAAGAACAGCATAATCTTGTGCGGAATTAAAATAATTTCTTCTGCGAATTTCAAGTAAAACCAAAATGAAGTTTGAAATTTTAAACAATATTAAAGCCAGTATTTGATAGGCACTGTTTGATAGGCTAAGTTCAAATCTTTTTAAATGTATTTCTTATAAATGAGATTTGTATGTTGGATGTAGGCAAAACCAATATAATTGTCTTAAATCTACATTTTAGAATCCAAAATGAAATTCATCTAAAACAACAATTCCACATAAGATAAGAACATGAAATTAGCTAACAAGCAATTTCCTTTAGAAAGAATAAAGTGCTCGTAAACGTTTGAGTTCAAATGTGGGCGTTTTTGCACGGTATCATTAATGACATTATGAAAAAGACTTCGATGTGTGGTCCAATAGCCTATTGGGTGTGAGTGTAAACATTTATGTGGGTCCCTAAAAGTTTCGTTTTCAGCTATTTCGTTTTCATGTATTAANCAGCATAATCTTGTGCGGAATTAAAATAATTTCTTCTGCGAATTTCAAGTAAAACCAAAATGAAGTTTGAAATTTTAAACAATATTAAAGCCAGTATTTGATAGGCACTGTTTGATAGGCTAAGTTCAAATCTTTTTAAATGTATTTCTTATAAATGAGATTTGTATGTTGGATGTAGGCAAAACCAATATAATTGTCTTAAATCTACATTTTAGAATCCAAAATGAAATTCATCTAAAACAACAATTCCACATAAGATAAGAACATGAAATTAGCTAACAAGCAATTTCCTTTAGAAAGAATAAAGTGCTCGTAAACGTTTTCAGCTATTTCGTTTTCATGTATTAATCTTAGTGAATCCACAAATTTACAGAATAATTTTTACTTTTGTGTTTATAAGAAAATTTTGCTGCACATTTATCTCTAGTGTGCTAATATGTATGTGCCTTCTAACGTACTATTATTACCAGTGGTGAAATGTTATAAACGGTTTCAAAATGTTTTCAAGTAGTTGGTAGAGTGCTGGATGTTTCATTGTTCACATTTGCTTGTGAAGATTTTGAATGCAGTTAACTCATTTAGTGTTTTATGTGACTTATGCCAATGAATTAAATTGATAAATAGGGAAAAGAAGAGAATTGAGCGACGTTGGTGTATTGAGTAGAATTACATAAACTCTCTATTTTCCGTCGATCGGGGGCGTTTGGTTTTTCAAACATTTTTCCAATTGTTCCCATTAATATACCATATCTAATTTATTAAATCTCGCTTTATGGGTTGAATTCAATCAATCAATGTTGCTCATTTTAGAGAAGAGGTGCCATTTGCTTTCACACTGAAGACACGTTCGCAAAGTATGTCCGTATGCTTGGTATGTATTTTTGTTGGAATTAAATCCTTCTCAAATTATTACATTTCGCCTCTTAACAGCGGAAATGCAGATTTTCAATTAATATTGCGATGTTCATATTTCTAAACCTATCAATACACTGTAAGCTCAACATAAGGCATTCTTTGTAGAATATTTGTTGTTTTCGTTTTATTCAACTGTTAGCCACGATAAATATTTTTATTAATTCCATATGCTGAAATGTATTTGCATTCGTAGTTATTTTTTCAATTATAGAAAGACTTTCGTTTATTTTGTGTCACATTTATCAATTATGTAAATTTCTTTACAATATCAAGCCTGATACGAGCTTGCTCTATATCATTGCTAAAAGCTCTTTTATTTATTGTGTTTTAGCAAAAACCTGTCAGTTTCTGTTCAGTGAACTTTTAAGACAAGACTACTTACTCAAACAAATTGTTGAGAATGACTTTTCTACAGTTTAAATTTTTATACTGTAACAACAAATTGAAAGTCAACTATCAATAATAGTTCTTCATTAAGTATTCATTCGAGTATAACGCGCAGAATATTCCACCTAAAAAGAAGTTTGACTGTATTAGTATATTGTTTGTCCACTTATTATAATTTTATTGTGTGCCTCTGAATAAACGATTTTCAGTGTCCTTTCCATTATTTGGTGTCAATTTTCATTCCATTTCATCAAAACTTTGCGACTAGCTTTGCTATGGAACGCTGCATATTCAGCAAGTTAGAACTAGGTGTCGGTGGTATCAAGTTGATTAACGACTTAATTTAGTGTTATAAAAATATACTTTAATAAGCTATTTTTCCCTTGGTAATCCCAATAGTAGTTAGCTAATAAACCGAAATCGCTCATATTTTTGAAACCGCTGAACACTAGTTAGGACCATTGGTTGTAGAACATAGCAGTAATTCCTTTGCTATAAGTGCGCTGAATTCTAGTAATTTTAATTATGTAATTGCGCTAAATATTATTTATGTAATTCTTTAAGCGCGCTGAATATATTATCTCCTTTCATATTGATATAGTTTTCTATTAAAGGACTAATTTGATGATAACAAACAGCTATCTACACATTTGAACAACTTTCCCGCTCTTAGAATTTTTCTTAAATTAATAAACTTTCATACCATGTCTTAATAATATTCGATCTTGTTCTTGTATAAAACAGAATAAAGCTGGTCCGAATTCAATTTTCGCATTATTCGCTGCGTATTAAAAAAATTCGCAAGATGTGGTTAGATGATCCAATTTCAAAATGGATTCCAATAGGTATTTAGTCTATTATAAATAGACCAACTAAACCAATCGTTTATATAAAAACTTTCTTGATAGTAATAATAATAGAAAGCATCATTATCATGGCCAGGCAAAAGTATACAGGACCGTTAAAATACTTCAGGTGAGTGTATTTGAAGCATTATAATAGTGATTTCAGTGCCATAAAAACAATAATAATAAAAATAATAATATTTCAAAGAAAAATATATTAGTTATTGCTACTATTATTATTATCATTCTGAATTTGTAGTTCGATGTACATTTTTTATCAATGATGAACGTGTGGAGCATGTTTTTGTTAATCGGAATTGCTGCGGGTGCTTTATATTAGAATAAAAACCGTAGTTTAAGCATATTGTGAACTTTGTAGACTGAACAATGGGAATTATTTTGGTAAGGCAGTGAGGTGAACGAGAGTTTACACATTTTCCGCATCTGTAGCATTTGTAGTGCTGGTTTTCAATGCCATTTGTGCTTCAATTGAACTTGAAGTGCTGTACAAATGAGATTTCAACTACTTGTCCATTTTAGTTCATTGCCGGCGGCATTTCTTTAGTATAAGAATTTTTAAATTTTGTTCGATCCAAATATAGGAGGTGTTCTTGTAAGTAGAAAATTAATTTTCGACTTTTCTAAATTGTTGAGAAAATAATTAAGTTTAAATTGAAATTCCTTTTATGTGCGGATTTTCAAGATTACGTGGTTTACCGTAGGTGGTGTTTATAGTTCAACAGGCGTTTCAGTCGTTAACCATAAATGCTGTTCTAAAACTTAATTTGACAAAATCAATAAAATTAGAAGATTCTCTTTTTTATAAAAAAAATATTAGCATGTTTATTCGCACCCAATATAATTGTTTATGAAAAACAAGCTTCGAAAGTATCTGGTTTTTGAAATTTGCAAGTATAATTACCAGCGGCCGTTCCTTTTTACTAGTGCTTCAAAAATTTGCACACTGGCGTCGCCAGTGAAATTCAGTTTAAAATCTTGAATTATTCGATAATCATGATTTGAGAGGAAATGTTTCTCACAACCCACGCATTTTTAAGCGTAGAACAGTTGTAGTTATTTAACAGTAATGCTGTTGAAATGTTCTTATGTATTTCTGCGCTTTTCACGATTTTTTAACAGTTATGCCTTATAGTGTTTGCATCATCAACGGTTAATTCTTTTTGCGCATCGCCGTTCTCTTTATCTTGCATGGTTTCTTTCAAAATATCGCTGTGATTAACATTTGACTACGTAATGTCAATTGATTTACATGTCAAATTAATTTAAACATCTTTCTGATAGTAAATAGTTGATTGAACAATGATAGACATGCTGTTAACATAGCTGTGTGATGCCTAAGTGCAAATATATTATTCACTTAAATCGCTTGACTTCAAAGCCATTGTTTGGCAATTACAACGCTATCATTACTCTGCTTAAAATCTAAATGCTATTCAACTGTAATTCACTGTTCTTGCATTCCTCAGAACTAGTGTTCTCATCTTCAAACTTTATAACATTATGACTTAATTTTTTTAATTTTTAGTCAACTTATAATGGTTATGGAACGTTTTTAAGAAGGTCAATAGAAGTCACTGTTTAGAAGTTTTCAGATTATCTGAAACATTACTACAGAAAGTTCAGTGTTTCCACGAAATAAGCCTAGAACACTATTTCTTTGAAAAAAAATTAGCACCCTATGGTAAATATTTTCAACCTAGGATTTATGAGTGTAAATATTACAAAAATAATTTCAAAATAATTACGTTTGTGCAACAACACACTTTATGACCTTTTTATTTCAATGCTAGATAAATGTGATTTTATTTTGAAATGTGAGTTCAATTGGTTTTCATAGGCTTACGTAAGTTATCAACAGTTAAGATTATGATTTAACTTTTGAATAAATATTTACAGCAACGTGTTATCTTAATTTATTTGACTTATTTTAAATCTATGCTGTTAATATTCATTCAATAATCCTGAGTCGAATTTCGTTTCCCTATGTTATTCACAATCACCAGGCATGGGCGAGAATTTCTGTTGTTGCTATCAATTAATACATATGCCTGTGGTAATGAGACAGGGCTTCTCTCCTCGAAAGTGGTGTTTAGCCAATGACATTTTTGGGATTTTTGTAGAAGAAATGGGTGTCCCGTGTCCCAAACTACTTTGCAAAATATGGTAAATAGATGAAAATTTTAAAATGTCTGTAACTATTATATTGCTACTATGGAATTATTCCCTTTTGAATTCATTTTTAATGTCAGTATTTATTCTATAGATCAACATTCACTCTTCAACCCTTGATTATTATAGATACCCGCAGCACCCTTTTTAAATACGCGTCTGTGCACATTTTTAGAAGTTTCAAAGTGAAGCTTTTAAATTTGAATAACTTTTGCACCAAAGCATTTTCTCACGGGCAGTGTTGGTCGATTTTAATCATTGATTTAAGTCGGATTTCAATCAGTGTATTCTAATTGTTTTGAAATCATTGTCCTGATATTGGAATGAGTTTTGCATGTTTTTTATCTTCAGTTTACTTAATATTGATTAAATTATTGTATTTCAAAAATAGTAGTATCAAAAGAATTTCTAATATTTACTACCTTGGAAGACTGTGTGGGTAAAATTGAAATTTAGATAAAATAAACAGTTAAATCAAAAAATTTCGATTTTTTAATTTTTTTTAATTTAAATCGGATTTTTTCCTAACACTGCTCACAGGGCAATAATCAAAGCCGAATAATGAAATTATTACATAGATCGAGTCAGGCAAATCCACCATTGTTAATAACAGATGCGTGCTACATTTAAAGTACAAATTGTCAATGCGTTATCAACAATTTCCAATACGGACAAATTATAAGTATACCTAAAACAACAATACACCTTTACAATAATTTTGAATGTAGGATTTAGCAATGTGAACTCGTGGTTGTCAAATTAAACAGTTTCCACATTAATCGATTGTTGGTAAGCTTAACTACATTCTCATTTGTCGACTGTCATGATGTTTTAAATAACGATTAACCAAAGTACAAAACCAATAATGAACTAATACTTGTTTCAACGTCTCTCTTTAATTGAAAGCGCGGCAACCGCGGACATTAATAGATAATTCTCTTTTTGTATAGCGGAGCGTAAAATTCTAAACGAATTCACAGCGGCTTTTGATTAATAGTTTAACGTTTGAAATTCAACTTCGCAGTATAAATCAATTAGGTTGCGCATTTATTATTATTGTTATTTACAACATTGATAATTACGGTTTCTAATCCACGTGTTAACCTTCCGATGCGCATTTCATATTGGGAAAGGAGATTAATTGATATATGAAATCTTGAAAGAATGCTCCATCTCCATTGTTGGCTAAATTGAAATGTCTCCATAGGATCGCTGCAAATGATTTATAGCCTCTCTGCATTGTAGTTAATGGCTTTGAATGAATATATTTTAATTATACCAAATCTAATGTATCGCTAATGATCTCCTTCATTTTTACACCTGTCATTTCTCTCAGGAAATCTGCTTGATTAATATAATTTTTCTATTTTCAGAATGGCTTTTCATCCCTCGTTAACAAATCCTTCGTTTTCATTAGCAATTCATCACATACCGCTTATTTCTTTTATCTGCTGTTTGTTAAGAATCTACTCTCTATAACCTATCCCTACCTGAAATAATGTATTATAGGCTTCAACATGCTAGTGAAGTGTTCGTGCCGTTCCGCGTGCCCGTGTCGATTTTACAAATTTTCGTGTTCGTGTCCACATTAAAATACATATAAAATATGTTTGTTACTTTAGTTATTAATTTGTATATTAACATCATCGAAAATTTTGCTTCTTGAAAAATTTGTTAAACTATTGAAACAAATTGCCGCCAAAAGCATTTTAATCTAAGATGCATTTTACATTCAACGAAAAAATTATAAATTTACGTGACGTGGCGTGCTCTTGCCTAGCTGTGTCTTTTCGTACCGTGCTCGTGTCCGTAGCTGAATACTTTTTTACACCCTATTTTGCTGGAAATTCGTCTGCTAGTAACAAAATGAACTATTGTATGTGTTATTAAGAATAGATACTTTTAGGAATTCGCACCTATTTTCAAATCAATTATTTTAGTGAATTGGAGGCAAAACTTACTAGTGATTATTTAGTAGTAACTATGTTCGCGTAAGACGTTCAAGCATGCTTATCAAATTCTTTGCTTTTTGTCTTTAATGCATTTTTAGTATTGCGCTTCTTCCTTTATTAATCAATTTTAAATAATAAAGTATCATTGGCTCAGTTTATACAAATGTGTATACAGTAAAGAGTGACATCGGAAACACGAAATCGGGTATTCAATTGCCGGGTGGGGTACAAACTTAGATTGATCAAGGAGACATTAAGCAATAACAATGAATATCTGATCAGGATAGATTAGGGTCACTTTCTAGTGTACACCACAAAAATGCAACTAAATTCTGCCTGTTTAACTAGATGTACTATATTTACAAAAAACAACACCCTAATGTAAACTTATATAAACATTGTGTGTATTATTGTCACTTATAAAGTTAGAAAAGTCCGAGTATTCGAATAGTGTTTTTGGGCCGAACACCCAACATTTTTTCTTGTATCAGCTTCAGCGAGTTCAAATTTTTGTCTATTATGTAGTAAGATTGCATTTTTGTTTGATAACAGAAACCTATTCTGAGGAAACTGCGGATGATCTAATATTACCATGTCTAAAAGGTTTGTTTATTGTGATGTTATTTCCACTTGACATATTAAATTTCAATTGTGAAGCAAAATTAAGTCTTTCTCAAATGAAACACGGAATTGAATTGTATTGTTTCGTTCAACTAGGTCTTTTTTCAAAGTTGGCCGTTCTTTAAAATGTGCCTTAATTCGCGTACTATTAGAGAACATTTGTAATTGCCTTATTTCATCTTTTATCGTCGTTTTTTTTCAAACTTTGATATTTCAATTTTAATCCGGAGGCACCCTGCCACTTTTAGATTGTTTTTCACAAGATTAGTTTCTTGCTCTTAAGCACAAATGACCTGATTTATTTAGATTTAAAGATTTATCATTATTATTCATGTCCGGGCTAATTTTGCTTTTTCGTGTTGCAAACTTTAAAGAATAGCATCGGGCTCCAGTCCATGTGAAATATAGTATATCACTGTGTAAACTTTGTTTAGGGAATCACTTTGCTGTGCTAAATCGGATGTACTAAAAATGCGTTTAGACATCTAATAATACCTTTTTTAATATTCTACAACAGTAATAGAAATAAACAATAATTTTAGGCATGCGTAGGTTTACTAGGATTGACTTTGCTTTTCCTTTGGAAGTGTCTGTTGTCTAAATGGTAGAATCTAAAATTCTTACTCTCTTAGTCTTGGTCTTAAATGAAAACTTGGAAAATATTATTTGTTGACGTCATCTTTGACAGGAAACAACTGATAATGTTAGCAATTGCTTTCATTGAAAAATTGAAGAATCTGAATCCAAAATATAAATTGTGATTATTCTGGACACTCAATGAATCGCATTGACCACATGAACATTAATTTCTTGAATTGTAATTTTCTGCAGTTTATAAAAAAGGAACGCATGAGCACTAGACGCACTGGGGCCGTTCACAGGGGCGTACCCAGGATTTTCTGACGGGCAGGGACATCATTGTTATTCCCTAATGCGGGGCAAAACCCCGCCAAAATTTTTGAAAATATTGAGAAAATAGACCCTAAAAAATGCATTTCACGATCCTAGATTTTAAATTTTTCAATTTTTTAAGTAAAATTTTTTGATTTATCCTGTCAAAATTAAATTTGGAAACCTGACGGGGGTGGGGACATTCCACCATGTCCCCCCCCCTGGGTACGCCACTGGCCGTTCAGCATATTTTATTCTTTTGTGAAAGAATTGATGTTGGGTTTCAATGAAAAGCCTCTCGTCCAAATTCTACAAGAATAAGGCTAAAGTTTTAATATCTCTTGAACTTAGTTTTTCTGTAATGGCTGGGATTAAGCTAATACTACAAAATATACCATTCTGTAGATTTATATCTATAATATTTGATAATTATTTGATATGCAATGGACCAGAAATATTGAAGGCAATCCTGATGGAGAGAACTGAAGTAATTTTCTTAAGAATGGGCTCAAAATCTGCACAGCGATGTTAAAATGTGCATGTTTGTCATTGGAAGTCACCTTAGAACATCCATACGGATTACAGTATCTATCAAATCCGGAACAAGTGATTGAAAGTTTAAAGTCATTGCAATATATTTAAAGTAAGAATAAACAATAATAATCCATTTTATTCTCAACTCACTGACATATTTAATTTAAATTACGCAGCTTTAAGCTGTCTAAATAGGTTTATTGAAGTATTCTCCCCGAATCTCTCCGATTATTTCATTTGTATATAACGGAGAATTTATATTTGATATACGGGAGGTTCTTTACCATATAACTTCCTTGTTTGGTGTTAATTCTTTTATTGCTTTGAACTTACAGCCACGAACATGATAAAGATATTTGGTACTTTAAGCAAGAGCGGTGTCATGTTTTAGGATTCTGTAAACAAATCATGTGACAGACTGCCTACCTTTTCCTTTATTATTCTCTTCAATAATTTTCATTTTTATTTTTACTTGCACTTACTTTTACGCAAAAAGAAATCCGATGGACCCATTTGTATTTGAAAAGTTCATTTTTAATATAACTTAGAAGCCTCTCCAAAAAATGGACTAAACAACCAAAAAATTTATTCATCAGAATGGCGTTTTCATTATCAATATATAAATTGCTTCATTTTAATAGGTCAGTAAGACGAACATAATGTTGAAAACAGGCCAATTTCAAGAATTTGAAAGCATTGCAATATTGCATGGTAGATTATTTACCTCAAACTCTTTTCTGAAATGCTAATAAATCACTTTTGCTGATCTAGGACCAAATCGCCCCGTTAATGCTTAGACCCATCACACATTTGACCCACTCGAAGCGTGACCCATTCCGATAAATTTCACCCACTGCAATAGTAAACAAGATATTATGTAAGTAATACTCCTTATTACAATAGAAATAACAAAACAGTCTCATTACAAATGATGGAATAAGTCTACTGTGTTATAATTTGTAATAAAATGTTAGTGTGTGGCTTGCGTAGGCATCCGTTGATCCATTTGACCCATACCGATTTCACGTCTTGACCCACGGCCCATTTGACCCATCGGAAAAGGTATTGTTTTGGCACATGACTCGTGACCTATTGGCATGGATATGATCAGTATAGGTAGAAATTTTAGTTTTCCAGTTTTATACACGTAAAAACCGAAATTTACACTATAATTAAAATGATGCGAGTCGGATTCGTATCCCTAAAGACACTTGTTTAAATAGTTGCAGCGATAATTGAAAATTAATAAAAACTACAAAGGGAGAAATTCCTTTCCACTATTTAAGCATTATTGCTGTCGTTTGATTGCATCACAAAGTTTGCTAATGAGCGGTTTTTAGAAATTTAAGTTGACTATTTCTCAGTTCATTGCACTTATGTAGTTGTTCCTTAGCAAGCGCTGTTTTAAATTGAATTACAATAATGTTGGTATCGGATGCTATAATGAAAAACACTTTAGACTTATTGAGGAAATAGCCAGAGTCTTTCAAAGGATGAACAGTTTCTTTGAAGAGATTAATCATGCCTCTATAATTTAACAGAGCATTATAGTCAATTATGTTCAGAGGAAGAATTAAGAGAAATCTTTCACCAAGCATTGCTATCAAAAATATTTGAGACTTCATCATTCTACATGACTCCAAACGCGGAAGATGAGAAAGCAATTTTTAATGCTACTTTTCAAAATTTGAGTAAACTTTGACCGAAGTTGGAATTCTCACCACTCTTTCATTGTTTACATTATTTAATTCAATTACGTGAAATTTCCATTTTAAATGAGATGAAAGAAAGTATTTTCATTGGCTTATTTACTTACCCCGGGATTCTGTTTAAGTTTTGAGAAACGACGAGAATTTATTTTATCAAATATTGCATATTGGATAAATTGTTGTCTCCCCACCTAAACTCAATTTATGCTATACGTGTCAAAGCAAATTTCCAAGACACCTGTTTTATTCTCATTTTATATTTGATAGTTGTAAGCCTTTTGATATTGAATAATGTTAACTTTTTGAAAATATTTTTTAGGAGTAACTTTCTCATTATTTGCAAATGACCACACACTACAGTTTTGAAGTTGAATTTCGTTATATTTCTTTGTACACAGCGTTCTCTCAAAGTGCTGTTTTTCCATATATATATATATATATATATACATGTACATATATTACCGCTAACTACCTAAATTTTTGTACTGAGCGGTATTGAGAAAAAAACGCCATAGTACTTAGCGGTATTTCTGCCCTGGAATTTGTTAGGACCACTTTAGTTTGGGACACTTTTAGTAGTACATTTGGGGAGTATCAATGCTTGTTTTGCACTAAAAATTTTTTCTACGTGATCATTTTTTATATGGACGATATATAAATTTTTCAGTTCTTATATTATCTGTAAGTACACATGTTTTTAAATTCTTTAATAAAATAGTGCATTACTGAGGAAACATAAATTAATGCCTTGCAGGGCATTTGCGTTCATGCTATCCACTGATGATTGCTTTGCNTCAAAGTGCTGTTTTTCCATATATATATATATATATATATATATATATACTGGCTCTAAGCAATATGGGTCTACAACAACTGTATCCAAATTCAATAAACCATATGAGTGTTGAAAAACGTTGGGCTAATTAGTATCGGATCAAATAGCAAATACGTTTAATCTCTATTGCATTCTCACCACTGAGTCAAGTAATTGGTTATTGCACAAACTATGTTGTCTACATCGAATTTGCAAGCAAATGTGAGAAAATATTTCATATCTGTAACATTTTCATTTGTTTTGGACATCTCTCTTTATAAGTGCAAACTGTTGCCATTTTCTAGGGAATAAAAATTTCATAAAAATTAAATTTGTTTTGAATTCATAACAACCTACAATTATTGGAAAGAAGTTGTGGTGGTCTCTTTTTTATCAATGTCTTGAATGAAATTCGTGCTGCTGCGATGTGAAGCAAGTGATACAAAAACTCACATGTCGACTTTCACTCATATGTGATGTGATTGTCCAGTAACGAGGTACTCAAGCAATCCTTTAAGAAATTTGGTCGTGATTGTCTGGAATCACTATTTCCAGATATTGCAACAATATAGGCATGTTCCTTCAACAATAATTCATAGTCATTGTGTTGTGTGCCAGCAGAACTCAGGAAGTGATGTGCCAAATGCAAAGTTGGATTGCATCATGTCGCTTTTTAATATTTCTCGTAATGTGTGAATATAGTGTCTATCTGAAATTGTGAGTTTGTGGAATGAACCTCCCAATGTGGGAACATGCCACCAGGCGATTAGAAAATATAGAAAATCATTAAAATTGTTATGCACCGTTTATGTAAAATTACACACATCACCTAATAAATGCAGTAAATTAAACAGCTGGGAAAATTAAGGGTAATTATGATATACTGTCATATATATTTTAAGTCAAAAACCCATCTAAACATATAATTCAAATTGTGTGTATGTAGGTGAAATCTGGAATGATCATTCCTACAGTAAGCGAAGCAGGAATAAAGTGCTTTATTTCCAAATTTGCTTAATCAAGTGATGTTTAATGTTTTCCCCAAAAATATTGTTCCTATCTCAGCTTTGTCAAGCAAGGGTGAAGATTGTGAACTAATTCATTATAAATATTTGAACCACATCAAATCACCTGATTTTTCAGTATTGCTTACTTTGCTTTCAACAAAATCCAAAACATATGTATAAATTAAAAAGAATTTCGTTTTAATTGACAGTTGTTTTCAATGTAAAATTTTAAAACGATTGCACAGACTTGAATGTAGTAACAATTTGAAAATAAACTGTCATAAATTACTCTCGTTAAGAACTGCTTGCCGTTTCACACGCTATATGCCGCTCTACACGTAAGTATGTGTTAACTGGTCATTTATCCGCCACCTGACTTTTTATTTTATGTTTCGCAGTAAATTCTGTCATATTGTAAATCACACATAGTCATATCGAGGGAAATTAACCGTAACCATGTATTGTAAGTTTTCTTCGTTTTTATTAAACTATTACATGCATAGTGTTTTGTGTACAATTCAAAGCGTTCTTTTTTTATATGAAATAATGTCTTTTCTAAATATATTTTTTCTAAGTCTTTTTTATTCTAATATAAGAAATTTAAACAGGTGGCTTTTGGGTTAATATATCACGTCAAGAAATCGAAGAGTTTCAGTTCCACCTGTTTCCACTTTACATTAATTCTCTCAGCCAGGGATTCTTTATATTGGTGGTATAATTTACATTCGTTTCGTGAGAATTCACTTTCTTTTCATCAGTTGTTGAGGTTAAAATATCCTTCTGCAATGTTTTTAGTTTTAAATTGTAAATGTTAAGTGTTAATCAACTATTGATCACTTGTGCAAAGTCTTCTTATATAATCAATGAATTTTTGTTTCTTTAATATTTTTTATTTCTAATGTCAAACAATCAAATATAAAAATCTTTCCCTCCCAAAATTAATACTGCAGTTACATTCTAAGTATTCATAGTAAAGAGTTCCAACAAATTAAATGTAAGTACCGAAATTCAATCATATAAATGTCTAGTTTGTGTAAACGTAGTTCAAACGTTCACTGTGTATGCCATCATAGTCTCGGTCTCATAGAGACTCAATTCAAAAGGGCAAAACATTTCATTATATATATATATATATATATATATAATGTGCTTTGTAGGTATTGGTCGTATTATTAATACTATTTATCGCAAGTCCTTGTTTGCTTACTTTTTATCAATAGTTCACGCACAAAATTTTTCGAGGAATCTTAGCTTTAAGTATTTAATGTTTACAGGATGCTTTTTTGGTCTTTTCGAATTATTATATGTTGTAGCTTGTCTATGAACAATTGTTTCTCAGCATTGAACTTACTAGAATAATTATGTTTTCCCCGACGACAGGCATTTCTTATTCTGTCTCAAGAACCATGGCAAAGGAGCACCTTACATTTAAGCCTAAATTTGTACACAGGATGTACGGACATTACTGTTTGAATCTTTTTGTGTTTACGGAACTCTCTTTTAATCATCTTCTTCTAGTGATCTTAACGAATTCCTTTGGACAGAGTAGGTCTCTGGTGAAGTTTCGTCTATCAATGGTTATAGGTGGTCGCGCAAAATCTCTATGTGACAGTAGAAAAGCCATTGCACTCAGCAAAACTTACACAATTAATCGAATTCAATTCTCAATTTATTGTTCCTTCGTTCTGTTTTCCCAATATGAGAACGCAAAAGAAAGGAAAACGAATTAGAGATGATCTCATTTTTGAGGCCTCGTAAATCATTCCGTCGCATGGTTATCATACAGGATTGTGTAACTCCACATGTTGCCGTTGGATTTCTTAAAATCCCAATGTGGAAACCTAGTAATCAGTTTTAGCCTACCCGTTCACTATGTATTACTCCATGCGACTTATGAATGTGGGGCTAACTAAAGAATAAAGTTCAGAAAAATCAAATTAGAAATGTTAACAAATGCAGTTCATTTTGTACGGAGTCATTTGCTGAAAGTGTGGCAATCACATGGAGCACATATATACCGACTGAAATCCTAATGTTTACTGATCATATCAATATACTTCATAATAGCAAATTAAAAATTCGAACCGACTACAAAATTACAATGCAGAAGGTATTCACAAAGTGCTGCAGTATTTTAATTAGAAAATAAACATCTTTAAAAACTGAATTTCTTGATGAAACAAAGAATACAAAAAGAATTGTAATGGAAATTAATTTTCTAAACAATAATGTAGTTGTATTACATCAGATGCTCGATGTAACCACAGCATTTCTCATTGACCAATTGCAGAGTGAACAACATTTGAGTTTAACAGTGTTAAAATTCTTTAGTCATTCTCTTGAGGTCATTAACCCTCTCTGGACTTTGTCGATTAAGTAAAATCCAAAACTAAAAATCGACTAAATTTAGGTGTAGAGACCTCGAAAGCCATTGGTTAGGAACATTGAAAATTAAGGTTTTTTCATTAATTATAGCGGCTTGTAAAAAACTACAATGAATGCAATAATCATTTTATTGATAAAGTAAGGAATACTTAACATTCGACTTTTGATTAATAAAAGCTGCATGACTTTATTGATATACATATAGTGTATAGTGCATAGGCATACGTGTGTTTCCTTACAACACTTTCAATTTACTCGGTTGAAATAATTCAATTTGTGATAGTTCAATTTACGAAAGACCTTCTTTGTCAATTGCTCTTTACTGCATCAATCACTCAGCGCATTAATTGATGCAATCGGCGACAAGGGCAAGTCTGTCTTTGCCTGCCTGTCTGTCTTATAAGCGAATTCATCAAGTGTTATAATTCTCATGATTTCCTCTAAGTCTTATTTGCGTCAACTTTATGGATTTGTGAAGATTAAATGCTTCAAAGAACTATTCTTAACGATGGGAGAACAATCTATATTAATTAAGTTGTATTGGTTATCGCAAAGAATTCTTTGAATTTATCTACAATGATCATTGTAATAGAGATTGAGCATACAATTATTTTAAGAGTGTTCATGTTGTCTGTTCAGAAGTGAAAAGAACCATATTGAGGCAGTTTTTCTTATTTAAATGCAGGCCTACCACCCAGTCATTGAAATATGGTGTCTTTACGCTGATGGCAATATTATTCCTAGAATGTAACTGTCGGTCGATATTGTATTTACGTAAAATCTCATTTGTTTCTTTCATCCTGGGATGACATTCGCTGATGCCTTATCTAAGTTTATTACATTGAAATTATCAAATGAGTGTCACTAATGTAAGCAATTCCTGTGTGCAAAATCAATAATAAATAGCAGTGAAATATTCTACAAGACAATTCTTTTAAATGTGACGGGGTGTGCAAAGCCTTTTTTCAAAATTACACCTATTGAAAGGAGGCCGTTTAATTACCATTATCTTTATTACTCTACCATTCTGCAGAGGTTGTGCTTTGTTTTTTATACGTGTAATTTAACAATCCCACAGTTCATAACCCACGTATAGTGTTCTACTACTCGACGTCCTTCATAGATTGATTTTGAAAAGCCGTGTATTTATTTTTAACTGTGATATTTGATATTTTTATCAATTTTTACCTTCCTTTCTACATACATCATTAAGCTGAAGAAATTTAATTGTTTGTGAATTAATAGTTAATTTCATTTTACATTCATTCATTTTTTGTTGCTGGGAATTGATTTGAATTTACTCTGTGCCCTATTCTAATTAGTTTTATTACGCCGACTCTAAATTGCTTTTTGAAATACTTTGATATTTCATTTTTACAGCGGCTTGCAAGGAATTTTTTATTCGGAAATTTTACATACGGAAAAGTTACAATTAAAATTAATTTTAGTCTCGAAAATAACTGCAAAAGCCTGTCACTGTATTTTTAGAATTCACATGATTTTTATTAACTACTGATCAAATTCGAGTGATACGTCAATGTCGTTTTTTAAAAACTAAGTGAAGAACTGGTAGAATAGTTTGATTTATTTAAAAAAGTTGCCTCACATATTTTTATAATTGCACTTGAAATTCCTACCAAAAGTGTAAGCAGAGTTATTTTTACTACTCCTTTAATAATTAATTTCTATTTTAAGATGTGGTGGCCTTATAGTTATTTTGCATCATGGAGTTTTTTGATTAAATAGAACGGAGTAGAAAGAGAATGTGCAATTATGGTATTTTAGGTGGAAATTTGTGAATTAGGGAATAACCTCTTTCTCATAAAATCTTTACTCGATGGCTTAGTCTCAGAATGTAACTTAGTTTTTTATTAATTCATTCCTATTTTGATTAGTGCACTGTCCGGAGAGAACGCTTTGGGAGGCGGATGACTCATGGGAATTAATACCTTGAAAATTATAATTCCAAACAATGGAATAATAGAAAACGCTAAATAGAGATGCTCTTATTTGCATTTGCAAATTTGGTGCTTCCAATTCTCTCCCAATAAATGTTTTTTAACTTCATAGCATTGACACTTACCAATCTCCTTCATTTCATAGGCTATTGCTTTATACTATTCTTAATAGTCTTGAGGAAAAATGTGTAGCAATGTGAACAAGCAAGTGTTAAAATATGGTTACACTATGATAATACAATTAAGCAAGCATGGTTTTCAATTTGTAAAAGATTATTGTAATGAAAGCATTGTTAAGAACTTCTTCCCTTACAAGGCTCCAGCATACTTGTCAACGAGCCGAGTCGAGTTTAAGCACTGAATTGGACATAAAATGAGCATTCTTTAAATATAACTCATTTATTGTTCTGATTTTCTTATTGTTCCATTCAATATGTTTTTGGGTTTCTTATTGTTGTGTTTTTAAATGTATGTTAATTGACTGGAAGAACTTTGTAAATAAAAATTCTTCGAGAGCGCAAGCTTTTTAAAGTTATTGAGCCGCGGCTACATTACAAGTCTCGGCTCTTTGAGAAGTCTGTATTGTCATCCTATTTCTAAACTTTTGGAATCGACATTTTCAATAATTAAATGTTAAGGATCAATGACAATTTTATAGTAGCAGCTGGTTATTTAAACGCAATTCATTGAATGTAATATGAATTTGAATTTTTTGAATTTCAGTAACGAAATGGGAATTTTAGGATTTGTCAACCATCTGTTAAGGTGAATAACTGTAAGTATAATTCCAGCATCGGTTTGTTCGCTTAACTGAATTTCTTACGTTTTTATTTAAACTCAATTCGAGCGAATCCCTCTTCCTTGATTATTTTATACTATTTAACTTAAATTAAAACCATGCAAGCAAATTATGGTTTCCTCATTTAAGAACTATCAATATCTCAATTAATTTTTAACTCTAACTTTTCATTAAGCCATCTCTTCAGTACATATTTATTATTGCGATTATCGAACAGGGTTTGCCGCAGATTGGAAGTAGATTATCCTTTTGAATTTCCAATATATTTGTTTCTCTTTATACATACATTTTGTAATAAACTAAAAACTGAAAAGGCTTTGAAATCGGTGACAAAATCGAAATAATTTTGTTTTATTTTTTAGTCACGCCGCGACAGGGTTTAATCTACAAATTAATGTTTTTTTCTATTTACTTGCCGCTGATGCCTCAAAATTCTACGAAGAATTGTGAAAATTTCCAAATTGAAGTTAAGAATCCCATTGAAATTCAAAATCGCCGCACCCTCTTTTGTTTTTATCCTTTGCATTCGATTTCAAATAAGGAATTATAGGACGACCAATTTTATAGGCATACAAATGTATTTATAGTGTATATTTTTGGAAGCGCTTTCTATAACCAATAAAAATTATGCGTGTTTTATGAAATTTGATTGTCACAGGAATTGTTTAAAATAGTTTTAACACTTTGCTTAGGGACAAATATAACAATTTAGCAGTGTTTCTGAATTTTTTATCGTTTGCAATATAAGAAATAGTACAAACAGCATTTGTAATGGGGTGTTATTTCAACGTAGAATATGTCAATGTTTACTCTTACTATTTTTTATGGTTTAGAATAGTAAAAGAATTTCTTGTTGCGATTGTGTTATGGCAATGCATATTTTAAGTACCTACTATTGAAAAGAAATGAGATTTAATGTTCGTTTTGATTTTGACTTGAGTATTGGTATAGTTGAAAAAAGTGTCTGTTTGGACTGCATTCCACAATTTCAAACAATTTCTCTAAGTCTATTAGGAAATTTGGAGTTATAAGCATTTATGAATTTTTCAAGACTCACATGAAATATTTTAGAAAATTCCTGTCCACTTTAAAGTTATTAGGCCCTACAGCATCCTTATAACTTTTTTGTATGTTTGTTAGCAATTATTTATTAACTTAAACATGATTGAATTTATAAAGTGCTCTATAGTTGCTTTTAAAAACTTTTTATCGAAATTGAATACATTGAATAGCAGGGTTGACGTTGATATTGATATCAAACTTAAATTTACTTTGACAGGTCATAACGACAGTATTAGTTCATCGATTTCAAAAATTCAAATTTCAATCAAAATGGAATATTCATTAGATTATTTGAGGAAATTTTTGTGGAAATTAACAACACCGTTTCAAAATGAGAGCCAATTAAAACCCTTAGACTACACAAAATACAATCCTCTGTTTTAGCAGCAACTCGATTAATGACATCTTGAATTAAAGTTAAGCATTTTCAATTTTGAGGAATAGAGAAAATTTCAATTAAGTGTTCGCATGTAGTCAGTAATTAATGTCAAAGTTGTTGATTAACCCGATCTGACCCGAAAGAAATAGCTTTCGACCTGACAAAAGTTTGACCCTCGGGTCTGCCCGTTTCTACCCCTTATAAATATAAATACATATATNATAATTAGCCAGTTAATTCCTTACTAAGTAAAGGAAGTTTCAATTGAAATTATAATATATATATATATATATATATATATATATATATTATAATTTCAATTGAAACTTCCTTTACTTAGTAAGGAATTAACTGGCTAATTATGGCTAAAAATAATATGTGAAATTTGAACGGTAATTATGAGCCTAATGTATTTCGACCCTTGAAACAATTTAGAATATATATTTATAAATACAGTGAAATCTCCCTACTATGCCACCCGTAAGGACCGAGCGAAAGTGGCATAGTAGCGAGAGTGACATGGTAACGAGAGTTTGTAACAGCAGGTTTATTCTAGATTTTTAAAACGAGTTTGTATTGTACATGTGTGTAACAGTTTTATTTTACACTTTTAGAACATTTTTATTCTTTAAAATAAACGTAATCATTTCAGACCAAAACTGTCCATAATCGCCAATTGACGATAATAAATTCATTTTTGTATTTACATATCGTTGGGACCGAGAAAAGTGGCATAATAGCGAGAGTGGCATAGAAGCGAGAGTGAAATAGAGTGGGGTGATATAGTAACGAGATTTGACTCTGTATAACTTTAATACTGTGCAATCAAGCATGCATTGGGTAATTATTTTCGAATTGTGTGTCTCATTTACATAACCTCAGTGAATTTCCTTGAAATACATAAATAATATATTGTAGTCAAACCATGTATACTGTTGATATTCATTTGAATTGATATCAATAAGTAGGAGCCCGTTGATTTGATTTGATGCGAGATTTCTGTATCAACGGCAACCCTGTTGCATGGTCATGCTTAGAGGGCCTTCTTAATATGAATTTTTTATTTATACACATGCATATATTGTATATTCTTAGAATTCTGAATTCAGTCAAACTGCATTATTCACAGGTAGTGTTGCATGATAACGTTCACAGTTTTATCTTGTCCCCCGCACTTACGGTTAGTCCCTGATACAGAACTCTTTATCATTTTTTGTTTTAAGGAAACGTATAATTTCCTTTTTCAAGCGTACAACTTTAAAATTGTCTTTCGTGGCATTGCTTCGTTTGAGGAGGATTTTTTGACTGTTTTAGCGTTGAAATTGAATAATTTGGTTTTATTCCAATACAACCCTAGGCAACAATCCATTATTCAATATGCGTTTGCTGTAACTATCTTAAAAACGGAATTCATTTAAATTTATCACAGGTGTCAGAATTGACTAGTAAATGTTTTTAGCAATGGTTGTTGGTAATTGTTTTTTAGACAGCTCCGCGTCTTTGAGACATTCACTTGCCTTTTAACATTGTTTATTTTACACTTAACTCGTTTATCTAATCAACTTTATAACTCTCTCTGTCGCAATCGATTAGCATTCGAATGCTGTTTTAAGTACATTGTTTGCAACACTTGTCCTCAATTGCGTACACTTTACTTTTCTGCAAAATTCATAAAATGTTGATTTTCGTAAAACTTTCTATCGAATGGTAGGGAGTTTATCTGGATTTTAAGGAATAAAACAATATTTTTGTATAAAATAACTCTTATTCCCCTTGAAACAATTATTTTTGCAGAAAAAAAAATTTTTTGAATTATTTCTGAATTGAGTTTGTTGCATAGAGTTGCAGTTATTTTCAGGAGCGTTTGAAAAAATATATAGCGAGGAGTGTATCCAAAGTCTAACAATTTTTTACAGGCGTTGACATGTTTACCACTAGAAGACGATTGCATTTTGTGTAAGCGTACTTTTGTTCAATTTATTTTCTGTGAAAATGGATGTCAGTCCAACGTTTAAAAAATCATAAACGCACCTTTGATTATGATGGTGAAATGTACATAGAATGCAAAATGAGGCATAGTAAGCTGCAATTAATAAAATTAATAATTTTTGTGTAACATTGTAAATTTTGCTAATAACCCCAGCAGGTTTTGCAATGTTTTTCTAAAATTCTATTTTCAAGTTTATATAAAATAAAAATTGTTTTTTGGGGTTCGTCCATTCGTACTTTCGTAACTGACTTTCTCAAACAGTTGCAATATTCTTTTGCTACTATAACTTGAAGTGGTTCTGTTCAAGATCGAAAATTTTTTTTGAAAATCCTTATCCCAAAAGAATTTAAAACATTCAGAAAAAAATTTTCAAATAAACCACTGTCAAGTACAAGCATTAAAAATTTAATTTAGTATTTGTTTGCATAAAACTTCTATATTTGTTTGCACCCTATTGCACTTGCTTGTTTGTCTGTTCAAAACTTTTAAAACAATTATTTAGCCATTCAATTCTAATCGATATAAGATATAATATGACATTAAAGATAAATTGAAATTATCCTCAAACCGATTATATATTCTTTATATGCAACTATAAAGTTATGAACATATTCTTAAGATTGCTCTCCGTAATGGCCACAAACATTTTATCATCCGATTATGCTGACCATATACGTAATGGTATGTCACTGCAGGCGCGTCTTTAGAGGGAGGCCCCGGACGCTAGTGTCTCCCCTTTTTTAGGAATTTCCTATTTTTGCCAAAATATCAAATCTATGCATTTCAAATATTTTTCATATTGATGTTTACAAGAGTGTCATTCCAAACTTAAAGTTAGCAATGCATATAATCTTCTAATTAGAATTTAGAGGTTTAAAGTTTTCTCAGCACAAAAACAGGAATGTGCTACCTGTTTCAAAAAACCTAAAGACGCGCTTGTGTCACTATGTTAAAATCGGCACCTCTGATGCAAAGTATAACTTGCTACTACAAGCAGCTTACTTCTAAATATGTAATTAATGACTTTCAATGTACATTATGAAAGAAATTTTTTTTCTACAGTGTTTGAAATTTGAGAGTCATAAGCTAAAAGATTTTTAAAAGGCAATGGCAGTTCTAGTGCTAAACTTCAAGGCCATTAAACGAAATGGGAACAGGGCCTTAGTCTCGATAGTTAGCCGCGAAAACTTACTTTATCGAAACAAACTATAGTAAGTTGATTTAGATAACCAAAGCTTAAGATAAGTAATTTTAGACAGAAGTGAAAGAAATATGTGATATTTTTGTGTGGCAAATCATACCATTTCTACTCTTGTAGAAGTAATTATTTTAGTTTTTTGTTGCTCTGCAAATCGCTCGATTGTAATTAGACTTGTCCTCGTGGCCTCCAACATTATGGCGATTGTTATTTTTTCCTTATCCAACGACTGCTAATTTCCATTAACAAATTTGTTGTTTCTTATTAATCAAATCTGTTGCATTCACTGGTCAACAAATTCGAAACCAAAATCACATAAAATGCAGCTTCATTCATGCAAAAAATTAGAATTCTAGTTAAAATGTTGATTCCTGAACATCATGGGCCATTTCATAGATGTAAAATAATAGCTTTAAATTTTAGTAGCAGAGAATGTTTTGGAACCTACGTCACACTTTTTTGTCCTTTGTGTTTTTGATTGATAGCCTGTATTGTTTTATCTTCACATAAATGTTTGTTATAGGACGGTTGTCACATCACTTACTCAAATGAGTTGAATTGAACTATAATGATTAGTCAGTGCTGTCTTGGAATCTAAGATGTTTGATTGAAGTGAATTTAAATTGGTTTTTGTTGCAGTCGTGTAGCAATGCAACCTCTTGACAGATAGTGAAAGATTGATTTCTACGGATGGTAATATAGTTGTTGGTTTAGTTCGTATTGTATAACTAATTCGGTAGCTGTGTCGTATATGACGTTGATAAATGGGTGAACGTAGTTTAACTAATGCAATGACATAACAGATCCAACGGATCTTCTCCGCGCGAGCGCGCGCTTTTATAAAACGCATTTGGATATAATGGGGGAAACACCTGGTGACTTGGTATCGCAACTCTCCATGTATTGTTAGCATTATGACGTTAGAGGCGACATTACTCCACCTTTCTCATACTTTGTTTAGACAATTTCCCATGTTAAAACATCCTTAAATCTAAATATTTTACAAACTCTCAACATCATTTTCTTTTCTGTAAGTAGTTTCTATCTTCTCACTTTATATACTAATTTTTTTCATTTTATTCTCAAGAACAGCTGCATGATTTCACTGAGAAATTTGTAATGCAATAAATATAAAGCTGATCCCGTAGAATCATGGATTAACCAATGAGTCAACGTATAATATTTGACTATCTCTTGATTTGCAACAATTTGAATATCTAAATGATCAACTTATATTTATTGTTTCTGACATTTGACTTTCTCAATTATTTAATAAATAGAATGAAGATTGTTCATAATTGTCACTAAAATTTCAAGCATTAAGGCTTGAAAAAACACGTTTCATTTTGTGCGGTAAGAATTACATTTTAATCTGAAATTGTTTTCAGATTGAAAAGATAGTTTCGAAGGTTGCTACATTTCCTTTGAAATTCTCTTGCCCTAATAATTTAATAAGTAACTAAGAAACAGGTAAGCAATCGTCATCTCCTGCATTAGTTAAAATTCAAATTTATTCGCACTCTTTTTAAATCACTAGTGTAGTAAATGTGCTGATTGATTCATGCTGAGAGCATTCTTGTCAAAACACAGAAGCCGTTTGCCTATGAACAACAATCTGGCAGATTGAATTATTTTTTCAACTAAGGGTTTTAAACTGGATGTTTGTGAAGAGATATTCATGCTCTTTGAATATTAGCTACGATGTTTCCGCAATTGTACATAGCGTGTGAATGTAAGATGTGCTACTAGCTCTTATGAACATGAATCCTTGGATAAAATACTGGTTGTTAAAAATATCGCATTTTAAGAACCGCAGCTCTAAATGGAGTGTGAAGTAGAAGTCATTGAGATATTTAGAATGTTTTTGATAACCGCGCAAAGATTCTATTTTGGAAAGTGTGTGTTGGTGTGGGTGTATACATCAATTAAACTTAGTTTACTTAGGTTCACCAACTTCTAAGGAAGGTGTACATTTAAAGAATAGTTATTTCTCTCATTCCCAATTTACTAGAGTGCTTATTTGATGCTCCACTAATTCTCCCTAAAAATTTCATTGCGCTATTTAATCGTTTTTAATGAAAGCGTGTTTGGAAATTCTTTCTCTTCGCGCGCACTTTTGTAGCCCACGCAAAGAGTACAACAATGCTCGTTAAATATGCCTGTTAAACTCAATTTCATGTTTTGACATGTTACCATTGAAGTTTAGGCTGGCAGTTTTGTCCTCATTTTTCGCTTGAAACTAGGTTATTCATTGTTTTAATTAGGGAGTAACTAGAAATAATGTATAATCAGCACTTTTTCGTTCAAAAATAGCAAACCGGTTTTGAAAAAAGAAAGAGTTATTTTCAACTCAACTTCCATCGCTTTCTCTATAAATATATTATTTTAAAATCAAGTCAATATAGCCGTGTTTCGCTGTACCATGTCTGTAGTCTTTAATTTTGCTGTGTTAATGGCTTGGTAGTACGTTGAACACACAAACATCTGACGGCGGTGTTTATATTGCTGGTTTTTTGAGAAGTGTTTTAGCAGTTGGTTTAATGGTTTTAAGTGATTACACCGTTCTCTCCTATTGCTAAGAGCAGTGGTGAATTGTGAGACGAGGGGAATGTAATTAAATTCGAGATAAGATAATTAGTAATTTTGCCTATTATAATGGAATCATGTTTCCAACTTACTGTAGATAAGTAATTTTGTTCGTTTTCGAAAATTACCATTTCCCCCAACGAAGGAATTCCATTCCAATTTAGCCTCATTTTTAAAATTATCTTCTTCACATTTACTCCGACAATGTTTTCTTCTCCTGTACCTTCCAGTCTTCCTGTTCAAAGTTTATAAATAGTTTAAATGCTATTATGACATAACTTGACAGTTGGATACTTTAATTCATTCAAAACTCTACTTCCATACCCCGCCCCCATTATTCCTGTCGAGGCATCTGATTGCTAAACGTTATTATAGCTACCATATTCTTAGCTGGGCGTGGGGTTCACTGAAATGTATAAACATGTTTTTTTTAATTGTTTTAATCGTTTTGAGTCCACAAGAAATTGAAAATTTCCCTGGAAAAATTAAAAATATTGTGACAGGAAAGCTGAGGGATTTTGTTCAACGGTATATGAAAAATTCACGTATTGCGGTCATTACGGGATTGTTTTTTTTTGTAAATTCTCAAAACTTTCTTGGTTTAGAAATGTTGCATTTAGCTAGTCAACCAATCTAATGGAATAATTTACTTTTTATGCAACCAGTGGGCGAATTGAGTAAATGCACTGCTATTTATGAGTGGGCAGGGCAAATGTGATGTTTATTTGGTCAAATTCATTTCGTTAATTTACACATTTTTAAATGTTGCGTTGAAACCACAGCAATTCACTAAGCGCGAAAATACAAATATGTATAACACAATTCAGATAACTATATTATTTTAATTAGATTTTTTATTTCCCATTCTCACACCAGTGGCCATTGAAGCATTCCTCAATTGAATAACTTAATTTCTCCATGTTTTGTTTCATCAACCGAGTTTAAATAATAACTCTGTTTAAATTATTTGACCCCGATTCCCAAAAATTAGCAAAACGTGCATATGCATCGGAAGATGAATCACATTAATGATTTACGTGCATTTGGGAGATTTAGGTAACTCCTCCGTCTGCAAAGTATTTGCTTATTGTTCTTAAAAACCGCAAATAAAAAAGTCTGATTTAACAAAATCCAAAAATTCTTGAAAGGAAAAAAATATAGAATGCAAGAAGTTTTAACAAAATTTAATTTGCACGAAATTTAGTAGCAATATTTTTATGCAAAAATGATGCAATCACAATTTGAAAAAATTTGAAGCTACTGTGAATAGATTTCTTGTGTAAATGACTTTTTTTATTCCTTATACCATTCAAAAACATTTGCGGTAATAATATAGCAAATTTGTTTAACTTTCCTTTGAAACAGTGATTTCACTGTCACAAAAACCATTCATTTTCAAATGATCATGTAAGGCAATCTATGTTGTCTTTGTCTTTTGCAATCTGCTGTAAAATTTCAACTTTTAGCCATTGGCTGATGTTTCAATCGGATAATGAGAAATGATTATTGCTCTCATTTTTAGAGCTTCATTACCATCTTCCTCAGACTCATTGATTTCTTCCAATGCTTAGTCTTCGGGATGTATCACCATCACTTTACGCAATTTCATAGCTTAAAATGACTATCCATATTTCGAATATTTTTGGATTTGTTGGATTCTGTGTTGAATTACTCTTAGAAATATTTTTATTTGTGTGTAAGAATGGCATACCATTGGTAAATAGTACTATGACCCCCTTTTTTAAAATTCAGTTTAGCAAGCACATATTTAAAATATTTTTTGTTCTTTTAAATGAAGCATTCATTGTGCACGGGAGCAACGCTTAATAAATAAAATTAGTCATCATCGTATATATCTGAAGAGGGGTCATGGTACCCATAAATATTTAAGATTGGTTACCATGACGCCATCATACGGGTTCCATAACCAAAGACAATTTTTCGGATTGAAAAGCAAATATGGTTGTAGCCCTAACTAATTATATAAAAGTTGAGTTTTGAAGCTGTAAAATAGAAAAACAGCCATTTCTAATATTTTCATAACACACATGTTGCAGGAATAAAGTTTTACCAACCAAATTAAAATTGATCCAGTAAGGTGATACATCATTGTCAAAGATCAAAGATTGTCTCATTCTAACTGGTCCACCAGCAGCAAGTTGTTACGATCTTCCTGGTGTCATGTAACCCACAATTCAAGGAGTCATTGAATCCATAGTTAGCTATGTTGAATCAAGTAATAGTTTAAGCCAAGTAGGCTATGGGGCATGATGAATGTGTTACTCTTTGTGTAGCACTAGAATGACATTCTAAAATCAGTATAATGCGCTAATGAGGGTAATAATTACGTTTATTTCATATAATAACAATAATTGTTGTAGAAATCTACCTTTCTTTGGCTTCTACAATGATAGAAATCAATATTTTTAAAAAATATTTATGTTTGAACATTTACTTATTCTTGGACATGTTTCCATGTACTAGGTTAGTCTGTATAAATAATAGTGAGATGAGAAATGCAAAGGACTAAGGACCCCAGGGAGTTATGGTAACCGTATTTCCAGTGTTCATGTTTACCCAGTAAAAATTATGTATTTTGATATTCTAAGAGCATAAATTTTATCAACAGAATTGCTTTGTTTTTTTATAGGAAAAGCAATTTATATGCCTTGGGTCTAGCCAAGCCTTTAATAAGAAGATCAACTCTTTTTAGACAAAAATGGAAAAAGCGACAAAAAACCAAGACAGTTTAGTATAATTTCTAGATTTCTATGTTTCGGGAGGTTAAAAATAATAACGCATACTGCGTATTAATTACCAACTTCCGCATTTATTCTTGCAGGCCTGAAGTCTAAATATAATGCGTTTCTTATATTCAACAAATGACAGCTCCTGTTATTTACATAGATTAATTTTCTTTCCAATCCAAAGCTAGTGTTAAACCTTTGTTGCACAATTATTTTATATTATTGTTTTACTGTTAGAAATTTATATATTTCGTAATATTTACTATCTACTGCTTACTGCTTGCAAATCCAAAACTTTTATACCCACAAATGTAATTTATTTTAAAATTGCTTGCTTGATTTGCAGTTATTCTGTGTTAAAATCTTGAATGTCGCCATCTCGAAAAATATCAACCGCCCCTTTCTTTAAACCTAGTCGTTGTATTTCATTCATGTCTGTTTCCTTCATTACCATCAATAAGAATAAAAAGGTTTTCATCTTCATTAAAAAGACTCCATTCGTTATCGCGGGATGTGATTTTCGAATTTCAGTCATTTGTATGGTCGTTATAGTTGCAATTGAGTGACAATCCATGCATAATGTTTAATTTTCTTGAATATTTTTTCAAATTTTATCCATGCAAAAAGTCCTCACAAGTTTATTAGAAAATTGAACATCGCTCGAAATTATATGGCTCATTTATTGTAAAAGTGTTGATTACCTAATATTTGTATTACATTTGAGTTCCATTTCTAGCAATGGTTTGGGAATTGATGAAAACCGCATAACTGGGACAGGAGAATTTTTCTGAGCTGCTATACAGCATGTTTCTGTAAGTTTCTCAGGTGGCCAAACAATTATGTGAAGGATTGAACGGAGAGGAAATTATGTGTCAGCACAGATGTTTGCTTATTTAAATTTTACTTAGTTTATAGTATTGATAATATTAAAACTTTTATATGATTGTTTGTAAAGTGCAGTTTTTTTCTTTTATTCAAATAACTCTTTAATGATGATTTGTGATAAGAAATATCTTGCCTTTAAACTGCTACTCTTTGCTAAAGTCTTTAAAGCCTACTCTAATCTCAATACAATTCTTATTACTAGTTAATATGTTAAAGGAAACCACATTGTTGAAGGTCAGCTGTCCCGTTGTTCTGTATGTGTAATAAAATCAACCGCTCGGTGAGTTTTCCTCCAGTCAATTTGTCCAGTAAAATTGTCATGTGGTGACTTTGAATCGTGACTAAATATGTCAGTGAGTGAGCTTTGTGATATCTTTGAAGTTGTTCAACTATAAATTAATGATTGGAGATTTAATTACCGACGTTTGCATAGTTATTCTTTCAATTGCAAATAGAAATGAGAATATTTTATATTCATTTATCTTCATATTCTGCATCAACGTTGTAGCAAGCCATATACTTTCATTACGTCCTGGCGATTTGCAATACTAAAAATAATAATAAATTCGTAGATTGAAGCTGAATTTTGTTGCAAAATTTTGATCTGTTACCCAAGGTAAGGAACATAACAATTTTCTTTCACTTCTGAAGCAAATAAATTGTCATTTTAGTGGCTTTTCGATCAAAGTCTGGCCTTATATACAAGTAATGAAGTGCAAATGTTTTTTAGAAATGCTGTATCTCAAAGTGATACCTATCTTTAACAGGCAACGTCTCTAATCAATAATTTAATTATCTGTCAAATAATTGACTTTTAATTGTAGACATTTTATTGTTTATCGTGAATGACTTCAGTTTTTTTAACTTTATTTTTACACAATAAAATAATTGTAGAGATGCTTGATGACTAAATTATTTTATATTTAATTGTAAAAGCAACTTCTTACATCAAATGCTGCCCTGTGAGTGAGGTGCTTGATTACCTTATTTTAGTAAATTCCGCTGCCGTATTTACAGTAGGCAAAAATATGTTAACTAGCTAAGCATGTAAAACAGTACTGAAGCTGAAAGTTGAAATGTTTCACGTAAAAACTAACAGCATTCAAACAATAATGTTGAGATTTTTGAGAAAAGCGTTGTTAATTTGGTGCAAAACTGCGCAATATATATATATATATACTTATACGGGCGCTAAGTATAAATCGACAAACATATACAGGCGCTAGGTATAAATCATCAAACATATACGGGCTCTAAATACATGTGGGGCGCTACGTATTATTTTGAAAGAAGACTAGACCCTACGCATGCTCTTTCCAAGTTTTGACATCAGAAATGGCTTAAGCATGCAGTTTACTGACACTGATAAAATCACTGGCCAAAATCGGACATATTCCGGCTGAAATCGGAATTTTTTGACATGGCCNCTGGCCTTATATACAAGTAATGAAGCGCAAATGTTTTTTAGAAATGCTGTATCTCAAAGTGATACCTATCTTTAACAGGCAACGTCTCTAATCAATAATTTAATTATCTGTCAAATAATTGACTTTTAATTGTAGACATTTTATTGTTTATCGTGAATGACTTCAGTTTTTTTAACTTTATTTTTACACAATAAAATAATTGTAGAGATGCTTGATGACTAAATTATTTTATATTTAATTGTAAAAGCAACTTCTTACATCAAATGCTGCCCTGTGAGTGAGGTGCTTGATTACCTTATTTTAGTAAATTCCGCTGCCGTATTTACAGTAGGCAAAAATATGTTAACTAGCTAAGCATGTAAAACAGTACTGAAGCTGAAAGTTGAAATGTTTCACGTAAAAACTAACAGCATTCAAACAATAATGTTGAGATTTTTGAGAAAAGCGTTGTTAATTTGGTGCAAAACTGCGCTATATATATATATATATACTTATACGGGCGCTAAGTATAAATCGACAAACATATACAGGCGCTAGGTATAAATCATCAAACATATACGGGCTCTAAATACATGTGGGGCGCTACGTATTATTTTGAAAGAAGACTAGACCCTACGCATGCTCTTTCCAAGTTTTGACATCAGAAATGGCTTAAGCATGCAGTTTACTGACACTGATAAAATCACTGGCCAAAATCGGACATATTCCGGCTGAAATCTGAATTTTTTGACATGGCCGGCAGCGGACTTCATTTTTACAAGGAAAAACTGCCAATATCAATTTAAATCTAGTCCTAATCGACATTTTGCCATTCAAATTATGGAACTGCAATAATGCGCGTGCACTATTTGGAAAAATATCAAATTTTGGAGAAAATAATGCAACGACTACAACATGTTTGAATTCGCATTGTTGTTGCTAGGTTATATTTCAATTAGATAGAATCATCCACAAAGTTCTAAATTTCTTATTTTATTCCATTTTATGTAACTACATACATTTCTTTCATTATATTTTGATAGATTTTGCCTTCATTTTCATTGATGTTTGTTTTATAAAAATTTCATGTTAAAAATCACGAAGACGATGTATATATATATATATATATATATGTGTGTGTGTGTGTGTATATATATATAAATGTTATGTCAACCCATAGGAATAGACCAATTTCATTTTAAAAAACAAAAATAGAATATATTTTTCTCTTTAATTTGAATATGATGCTAATTTTTAAAGATCCGATTAAAACCGGTTAAAATCCGGTTAAGATAAGAAGAAATCCGGGCCGGTTAATAGGGTTAAAGCATATTTGGACGCACAGCACTAGCTTATACCCGTTTTAGGTGCTTTCTGAAAAATATAATTTTTTAACAGATTTTCAGGTCAAATAGTATATAACAATGTATATTGTAGAACAAGATTTGAAGCTCTACTCGGTTTGTGGGTAGCCGAGCTAGCCCGTACCAGCTTAAATTCCAGCCTTGGGACCACATATTACCAGAAAGTTTTATGTTATGCCACAGAAACCTAGTACCATTATGCATCATCCAACAAATTAATGTGTGCACAAATAACTAGTGTTTGTTTCCAAGGGCGCTAAATGCCAATATGCGCGTTGTATTATGAACATGTAGGGGCGTAGGCGTTTTATACAAAATTTTTTTCGTGTTTATCTTTATTTTTCAATGTTTCAGACTGAATCAATGCTGCTTATTTTTAAAATGTTTATTATTTAATCAAATTATTGCCGGAAAACAAGTTGAGTAAGTCTTCAACATGCATCACTGGAAAAACACCACATTTTCTTAATATAACAATACAAGATTTCTTTCGAATCTGTTTTAAACAACTATTCAACATTTTGTTTAATTTCTAAAACCAAGTTGATACAAGTATTGGCTGAATTATTAAGGATGGAATTTTCAAAACAACAGTAATTGAAATAAGTATTTTACATTTAAGGTCTAGTTATGGTGAAATTATCTGTGCTTCTTAAATATATTATATATTATTATTATTATTATTATTATTATTATTATTATTATTATTATTATTATTATTATTATTATTATTATTATTATTATTATTATTATTATTAAGTACAAACATGCAACACATTAGACGTGCAACTAATTTTACCCAAGTTTATGTTTCAATGTATATATCTCCTGAGAAATGCTTGGCAAAAACAGTGTTTATTTATATACTGTAAGGTTTTGCGGCCTCTAGACTATGTGCAGGAAACAATGAAAATGTTTAAGAAAATTTTTGAAAACTTCTGAAGCACTGTTTATACAAGTATTTTCCAGAAAAGTGTTTATAAACTTGCATTTATTAAAGGCAACATACCGTGGAGTACGAAATTATTCCGTACTCCACGCAACATACCCTTCAAATAATCTGAATGATTGATGTAATGTAACTTTATTCTTTCCACAGGTTTTTGATATATAATGACAAAGAGAAATTCATTTATTTAAATATTTTAATGTTTTCGCTTGAATTATAGTTACTTGTATCTTTACTAAAAATTCTACTTCCAGTTCCAGTAAAAGTAGGCTACAAAATCAATGTACTTATTTATTTGGTTTGGGGGAATTTATTATTTTTTTGTTGAGAAAAACCAATGGCGCTTTTAATTTTGACTCAAAATTCAAAGGTGAGATCTTGTAGATTAATGACAACAATTTTCTGCTTGTTTTGCTTCGCGCCCTGATCATAATTGTAAATATTTGCTGTATAGTTGCTTGTGCACATCTTTTCGAGTGCACTTGAAATTCCGAATCGTTTTCACTTGATTGCTAGCCTCGGCCGCTGATTTTAGAATTGTCTTTAATGGATCATTTAGGTGATGTGGTGCAGCTCCATGGCAGTTGCAAACCTGTCTTGCCTGCATTAATGCCTCCCACTTTCTGCCCAAGCATCCGCCGACAGTCTATTAACCAAACCGAACTGCAAAATCGTCTCAAAGGTAAACTGTAGTATTTATTTATCCGAAATTTTTAAAATTATTGCAGATGCCTTAATTACAATTCTTTAATTTATAACCCTGACATCATTTAAATACAATAATTCGAATTATTTCTGTGCTTATCCTTCGAAGTTTGTAATGGTTGTTTTTTTAAAATAAATAATTTTCTTATTATACCGCACGCCTCGGCTGAATAAGCAAATTTCATTTCAACTGTATGTAAGGAGTTCCTTTCGTTAATTTTATGAAAAACACCGCTAAATTGACAATGGGTTTCGATTTATTGTTAACCCCAAGCTGCTACTCTTTAACTAGCAGTTATTCCTGTATCATAGTCTAAAAGCTTTTTAAAATCGTACTTAGAATATTAGCTAATGCCACACATTGTCGAAAGCTTCAATGTAATTTTATAGATTTTAATTTTTCCTGGAATCTTCGATATTCATGGCTGCACTTTATTTTGCAAGCTTTATTCAATAATAAAACAGATATCATTTTGTTCAATGAACTAACTGATTAAATCAAAGGCCTTGTCTAATCAATTATAACTGGCGATATATTGCATCGCCTTTTTTTCTGATTATCAAATAATTTCCTCCAATTTCCTCTTAGTGGTAATTAAGTATATAAATTAGATATTTTATCTTTCGGCTTTGAATTCGATTGTACTAAACTGTGGTTTATTTCTCAGATTTAATTTGGAATTGTTTTCTACGCCATCAATTCAATTGGGTTAACCACAGCCAGAGCGTTATGAATTCAACTCTGAATTGAAATTTTCATGTATGATGCCTACGACGCCTTGACTTACTAATTTTCAAAACTTCTGGGCGTCATTTATATATATATATATAAATGCGCTAAGATCCACTTCTTAGAAATGGATTAAATATCTTGCGTTTGATAGGCACGTTTACGGAAATTATTTCCGACATCGATTCTTTTGGGTTTGCGAGTTTCTCCAGCCAGAAATCACATGCTTCAGTAATAGTCAAGGGTCAGATACCAGAATTTTTTGATTAATCGCATTATAAAGTTTCACCTTCACTCCCATTAGTTGGTCTCTCAAATTGTATTCGTCTGATTAAAGTTTATAATTATTATTAACAGCGTTTACATTGATTCGTGTTGTAAAGTTTTTGTGTTACTTTTTGGGAATATGAATTGCATTGGATCTAGTTCTTACTAGGGCATTATTGGCAGAAGTCAAGTAAATACTATCTAATTATTTTTCTTGAATATGGACCTATAGCTAATTTCTATTCTTACTTTCCATGTGTTGATGCAATAAAATGTTAACAAAATGGTGATAAAGAAAGCGGCAGATCCACTGGCAAAGTTCATTAAAATATTGGGAAATATTACTATCAAAAACTTTTAGTTTTTATTGCAACTAATACGCATTTTCTATCTTAATATGTCTTGGGCATTAAGCCCCTTAAAATGAGGTTTAAAGTCTAGAAAAGAGAACATAATTTTTTAATGCTTCACAGACAAAATTCTATTTCCAACAAATAGCACTGCAGTACCCGAGTTTGTCCTCATCTTCTTCATTGATTTTTTGCACTATTTTTGAAAAGATGTCAGGAAAGCTTATTAATCATATGCAGTTCAATATCCTCATGATTCCGATCGGATTTTGAAATGATTTATCCTTTATTGGTTTTTTGCAATAGTAATCCATATTGATCATTTAAATCAGATTGCGTTTTGCAAAAAGCTCTTTTGTCAGTGACGTAAGTACTAGTAATTGATGATTGGCAGATTCTATTCTATCACTTTGATGATCCTTTGAGCATCTTCGTGCTAAAATCGATAAAGCTTAGTTCTTTCACATCCTTTCACTTTGTTGTATATCACTTGTAGCCATTGCAATATTCTTTTTTAGTTAATTTTTTAACAATGTATTGCAAGTGCAAGATATGTTTGCTTTTGATGAAAATAAATGCCCTAAACTTTGGTACTGTTTGAATTACTCTCTTTACTCATCTAATTATTTTTGAATAAAATTTCAGTTATAAAACTTTCCTGAAGTGCTGTCATGAACTGTACTGCTGGAGATTACTTTTCCATTCTGCGGATGGCATGGTTTCCTGTCTTTCATTGTAAATTGCATTTCGATAATGTCCGCCAATGCTTCGTCAAGCATTAAGGATTTTGCAAGTCATTGTCTCATCTCGTAATTTAGCAATTAGTTTAAAATAAATTCTCATTACCAAATGCAAAATTTAAGAAACGGAGAATTTTAAATCGTTTCCATTCCATTTAGAATTTGTAGCCCTTTCTCTATTCACTTAATCAATTAGTGCTTATTACTGTATAATTAAATGCTCATTCTAAGGGAAAGCTAGCCTCTTAGGAAATTAAATTTTCTGTTAATTGAAGGCAACCTTAGTTTTATTCTAAAATTCTAAATAAATATGTTTTTCGTGGTTGTCTTGAAATGAATCTGAGTTCATCTCGCTTTGTAACCATTTTTACTATTCTTAAAAACTAAAAAATGTAGCACGATAAACTCACTCATCACAGAATCTGAAAATATATATCTTTCATTTTTTTAATTAATCAAACATATAAATAACCATTTTTTGCATATTCAAAAATATGCGACTGCCGTTATAAATCGCGATCATTGTCTTTAAAAAAACGTTTAGGTAACAGTAGACTTGTTTAAGCTTCGGGACATATGGAATAGGGTTTTGCGAGGATGTTCAGTCTCATTCGATTTACTTAATTCAAGGACTGTGAGACTGGGAATTGGGATAATATATTTTGGTGGTGCTTAGACTGATACCACGGTTATTCAAATCTTGGCTCTGATATGATTTATGTCTTGGGACCACGTAGGACCATGGGACTGGTATGGAATGGAATTATGAACTCGTCCAGTAAACTAAATGGCATAGGAATCAGTAATATTTTGCTTCCTTAGGACCCTAGCATGGAGTACATAGACATTCTAATATAATCAAGTTGAAAATATTTGCTAGCGTGCTTGAAAAATTCTGGAATTGAAAGCTCTCAATTTATTTTTGGAAGCCATGGAAGCTGAATTTTATTATGTGACTTATAGTGTAGTATTGCAAAACCGATTGTCATTCAAAGTTTTATTTTATCTATTAAAGACGTACACAATATACTGTATTTACAGTCAATTTTTGGGGTACATGCTACCTTGCAGTTTCTTATTTAAGAGACGATATTTTAGTCGTTGAATCCACTTATAATGGAGATAGTAGTCAATTATCGGTTCCTCAGGAGGGCGCCATTACAGAGGAAGAAGAGATTCGAAGATTACAGAAACTCGCTTTCTGCCAACTGCCTTCGTTGTCTGCCCATAAGAAAAATTATGTAATTGATCCGCGCTATTTTGTGCAAGATAAGGTAAGTTTCATTAACTACCGTTTATTTTGTAATTTTACTATTTTAGTGCCTTTTCAAATTCATAGATCACTGGTATTTTGATGCTTTTCAGTTTGAAAGAGCTAGCTATGGTTGGTATACGTTTAAGTCTTTAATTTCTATCAAATGTCAGTTATTCTTTAATTTCTATCAAATGTCAGTTATTTGTTATCGTTTTAATTCTAGCCAATTATGGACAACGGTGTGAATTTCCGTGGTTTAATTTAATTTACAATTCTTATCCACCGTTGCCTAGTAGCCGACTTTTTATGGAGCTGTTTTCTCGGTTGTCAATCCTCCCTATAATTCAATTTTCCAAATTTTATATTTTGTTATTTAATTACATTCTGTGTCTGTTTCATCTTGATGTCACTTACAATTGGATAGTTATATCTGATTTCGTCGAATTTAATAATTAGCGAACGTTTAACAATATGTTTTCTCTCGTACGCCAACTAGTGGTGTTACTGTTGCACTTCGACTTTGTATGGAAGTGCTGGCAAATCATCCATTCACTAATTTCTTTTAGTCAAATTTTAATGAATTCATAGCGAGAATTATTTTGTCACCATTTCAATCATGAATCTGTGACATACATTTAACTTCAGCATTCGTTCTTTGGAAAGTAATCAGGCTATACTGATTCTCAAATTGTGAAAACGTTAATTTAGGACTACGTTATAGGATTTTCTTGATTTAGTTGTGCATTAATTAGACATTTGCAAAAGAAGGGTTTAAATACTACAATGATTTTCGTTTTATTGAGCCTATCATTAAGATTATTAAGTTTTTCACTTAATTCTTGTCAAAAATTTTAGGTTTACTAGCCCTATTTAGGAAACTCATTGGTCAACATCTGTATGCATCTCTTCGAAAAAACAGGGCTCATCAAACTGTTCGACCTCAACTACTTAAAACTTTACAAAACTTTCGGGTTAATACAACAGATGTATAGATTAGAAAATCCTTATCATAATTCCACTCATGCTGCCGATGTCACTCAAGCCGTTTGGTGCTTTCTCTTCCAAGATCAAGTATTAGTTTTTCAATACATTGACTTTAATTTTAAATCTACATGTTAAGGCTGTATTGGCAAAAAAACAATGGGTTTCCTCTTTTACTTATTACTTACATATTACTTTTAAGTAACAAATCGATTTATTCGCATTTTTGAACAATTTTACCCAAGCCTGTAAGGAAATATTGAATGAAGATGTGTGTTAAAATTTATTCTTGTGCCTGAAGTACATGCAATAAGAATATTTTTCAATGAGAAATCCGATTTTTGTAAAAATATTCAAATTCTTTCCATACCTACTGTTCAGATAATGTGGCGGTCTAATGCCCATGGAAACAACAATTACCCTGAAATAGTTTTTTCTGAAGACAGTGTGAGTCCTCTTTAGGTGCGCGTCAAAGTTCGTCTCGTCAGGTCGTGAATTAAGGACGAAAATGAAAAGGCAATTCTCAATCTATTTATGAGCGTTTAAAAATTTTTTTTCAGTATCACGATTCTAAAAAGTTTTATATAAATTCTTGTAGAAAAATTTTTTGTTGCTTTACTACTTTATAATTCAGAATATTTCCGATGTTCGTTAAATTTCATTATAAAAGTTTCATCGGATAATCCATCTAAGAAACGTAGCATTTAATCTCTGAATTTAAAGTTTTTTAAACATTTTTAAATTCTGTTACGACTTATTAGAAACCATCGAATGTTAAAATCAAATCAAAACTACTTCATAAATAGAGAATAATGCCAAAGCTTTGAAGTTATTTTCAAAGAGAATAACTCAAATAACGGGATTCCCTTCACTGCAATTAATTAAGTTTAAAAATTTACTTTAGTATTGAAACAGTATCGTAATTGTCGTTCGGCATTATCTGCTTATGTTTACATTATATTACACACTACTTCATCAAATTCTTTTCATTCCTCCCCATCACCTTCCATTTTCGTTTAATAATTTTGCTGCTTTTGGTGAGAATATTCATTGGCATCAAATCAATGCGATTTTTTGAGGTTTTAATTTTTTCATTTTTCCAAATTTTAGTGTTGTGCGGAATATGTAGGGCTAATATTCATTATGATAAAGAAAACATTTCCAATCTCATCTAATGGACGCTCATTCGTGATTGCACCTTACTCTTACGTCTCAAGAATTAAATTTTACCTGTCAAATTTACTGAAAAGGATTGATTACTAATTGGTTTTTGTTTTGATTTCATTTCGGCTGTTTCAACGACTGTATGTATGTCGTTAGCTTTTACAGCTAATTCCTTTGACACTGTTATTTTAAAAATATCTTTTTTTAAACTTTTAGTAAAGGCATTCAAATTTTCTGAAATACGTTTGTTAACTTGGAACTTTCAACCTCATTGATTTAAATTTATTCGAATATATTTTTAGGTTATAAATTTTTAGTAATGCTTGCTGCTTTTAATAGTGAAAGACGTATGGGGAAGTTTTTGGGAATCCCACAACTGTACTATGAAAATTTTTTTCAAGTTTCACTTTGCGTTTTTCTATATTTTCACATAAATGATGAATCAGCGAACAACGTGTTATAAACAAATATATTTTTTTCTGACGAATTTCACATTTTTGGCATACAAAAGACAAGACTGTTGAATTGATCTACTCTTTTGACCACACTAAGGTTATGTTTGCACGAACTACAAAATTGTATATTCTCTGGTATAATAAGAAATTCATGAATAATGAAAATTTAAGACCTTTCTTTGATGAATTTCGAATTACATATTTTTTAAATTGTATTTGTACGCCATCTGGTGTAGGGAATTGTTATCCAGTTTAGAATTGTTTTGATATGCTAAATTATTTATCCATAAAAACGATTGTAACATTTTTTAGATTTCTTCATTCTTGGCTATCAATGCGATTTTTTCGGATTGGTTTAGATTGTCAACTAATAACTGCTTGGTTTTTAGATTGAGTGCATATTTGAATGTTGAGTGTTTGCTTTAAATTAAGTAAAGTCCTTTATATTGATATTCCCACACTCTGAGATAAATTGAAATGCTAATATCGCTATTGTTACAAGTGTAATCAGAAAGTTTTCCAAATAATGTTTGTAAAATAAACATTAATATTTAAATGTTAGAAATTAGCAGTATTTGTCAATATACAAGGCTGTATTTCTTGAAAACGTTTAGCTTTTCTATATCACCCTACTTGAATCTCAATTTAAACCTCTTTTGAATTTTAAGGTTTTGGAAATTGACCAGAACGTAATCCATGTAGTAGATCGAAACGATGTGCCAGAGATGTAACCGAGCCAGGGCCGGGCTTGGGCTGCAAAACTAAGAATGAAGCGGACCCGAAATCTATGCACAACGGTCCTAGAATTGTTAAAAATTGTATAAATAAATATACATAAATATAAATCCACAGTGAAAAGAATTGCAATTAACTCAGAAATTGCCTTAGTAATAGCAAGCGCCAATCAATTTCATTTAGGCACTGTCCGTGTCCCAGAGTAAACTTTAAATTACCTAAAAATACGCTGTTTAATTTGAAGACCTACCAACAAAGCCCTTTTGTTCGGGAAGACCAATGCTAAAAAGTATCCGATACTTTCAATGGTAGCCGAAATTTTTTTGTATCAGAAACCATTGCTCAAAGCCAGGACGACTTTTCCACCAGTGTTGTACGCATCCTTACTTCAAGCGACCATGAGTGAACTCTATTGAATTGTCAAAAAGTTTAGTTGATGCAAAATTGTTTTAATTTTAGTATTTTCAATTATATGTTAAATTTTTTTATTTACAATAAAACGTGTAATGGTTTCTTATATAACGGGCCCGGTCTCTAACCTAGTTAATGCTTCCCTTGACATGGGAATTATGCAAAGCAACTGCATGGGTGGGGACTATTTCATCCAGAAAAAGTTGCTACTCGATGTATCAGCCAATGGTAAGGAATGATTTATGTGAGATGCTAATGATAGCAGCAAAGTAGAACAGGTCAGGAGCACGCGTGTACTTTGTCCAACCTATGGTAAAATTGTCAAAATAGTCAGCTATCAGAATTCATTTAGTAGTTTTGACTGGAAAATTTTCAGTGTGTATTGTATATAATATAGCTAGTGTTTCCCTATTTTGTATTGATGTGTTTATTTAATAATTCCCTGATTTTTTAGTCGTCTAATTAATTATTCCGTAATTTGCCGGAAATTTATTCATTTTATTCAACATTTACAATGTTAACTCCCACATTACTCGTACGCTATTTCTTGTACCAAATATAGAGATTTATAAAGTTAATGAGATTGTTTTGAACGCTAGTGAAATTGAGATTATTCTAAGCAAACATTTATTTCTGAGAGGATAAATTAACAATTTGTAAAAACCTAAGCATGTATGAATATAGATTTGTAGAAATATACACCAATGTTTGGCAGCATTGTATGGGAAGCTGTCCGAATTAATATTGGAGAGACCAAATCCGTTTTTGTTTAAGATTTTTATTTTGTTTCCTTTAGTTACTAGTTGTTAACCTAAAATATAGCTCCAATTTTTTTTAAAATTCGTTTAAAGTTGAAAGCGTCGTCTAGACTTTGATGTAATGGTGCAATATCCCATCGCTTACTAACTGGTTCCTCATAACGAGCCTTTATCGCTTTCAAATTGCATTTAATTCACTTCCTGACAGATGGCTGTACAAAGGGGGGCATAATGAAGTTAATTGAATCGGCAGTGCTAGCTACATTATCAATGAATTTACTCATAAAATATTATGTATCTGTATAAATATAATTCAAAATTTTAAAACTTAAATATTTTCCTATTTTAGATCGTGCCTCACTTGACCAAATTGGAATTGATGGCAATTCTTCTCGCCGCTGCGTGTCATGATTTGGATCACCCAGGCGTCAACCAAAAGTTTCTAGTTGCTTCCAATGACTATTTAGCAGAAACCGCTCGATTCTATTCCGTAAGATTATCCAATAATTCTCTAGATAATTCTTTTGTTAGAGGAAGTATAAGCATCTGATAGTTTTTCCCGTGGTATGTTGTCTCTGCACACTTTCTTTCCCTTACTTTAACATTATTATTGGTCAATTCCACATTGAAGTGATTTAATTTTCAACTTGTAATACCATTATAATTTTTATATAGAAAGATGTTTTGTTTCCATTATTTTAGAATCCTAAAAAATTTACCCCAACTAAAATTAAGTAATGACTTTAATCCAAAATAGTGCATTAACCTAAAGCTTTGACATTTTTCAAGATCTACGCGAATTACCGCTGCTATATTTGACGACAAAGTATGTCGTAGTTATATGAGATAAAAATCTACCTTGTAACTTGGAATTTGTAATATATGTGGTTCTTATCTTGATGATACGTGTAATGTAAAAACAAGAGTTAGACCCTTTCGCATTAGCTAGCACGAAGATTTATGAACTATGATATTGTGTGGGAATTATACTAATCTATCAAAAACAACTTTTGTACCAAACTGAGGTAAGGTATGCTTATCAGCTTTCGTATAATATGGACACTGTTTTAAGTGGGGGCTTCCATTGCTGTAAGTAATCCTTCACTCTGTGTTTTTCTCGAGAGTTTTTATGGTAAATGTGCCCCACATTCTATAAGCATTTGTCATTTTTAAATATTGATGTCATTAAAATTGAGTAGCAATTATGTTTGTTTTTGAAAGAAATTCAGATAGTGTTTTTAAATAAATGAGCTTTGCAGTTCAATTTTCGAATTTCCCGGAATTTTAAATCATATGAATTCTGTGAATAGTCAAAGCACTAAAACAATTTGAATTTATTTGGAGTAACTGGAGTCCTCCATCACTATAGATTTTCGTTACACGCTGTAATGGCTACAGAGAATGAGATGGTTGTGTAATGTAAATCGTTTTTTAAATTTTTCAAAGTGCTTTGATTGTTTTTGCTGCTTTGAAGTATTTCCTCTCATTCTGAATTGTTTTTGATTTTTTGCAGAAGGTAGAACTTTTCAATAACTCTAATATCACGCAAATGAGTTTTTGGTTAAATTTCTAAAATAAATTAAGTAGAATGCACCAGTGAACAAGCAATTTTTATTATTGCGATAATCATGTAGCGGTTTGTTATTAAAGAAACACATTTCTTCTTTATCGTTTGCTTACTACTGATGTAGGGCTTTTTTATAAGTTGTTCATTTTTTTATTTGATTTAAAAATTGTAAGGGCATGGAGTTTCATGAATTTAAAATGTCACAAACACAAGTGAATAACTTGAGTAAAATCTTTACCCAGGAATATATATTATTTCAAAAAGAAATGTTGATCAATGGGTATAATTAGAATTTAAATGTGAAATTTTTAACAATTTATGCCATTAGGAGTTTTAATAATATCATTGAATGTGACTCGCCAAATTATATGCAGTTAGCTAGTTTATTAAAATGCATTTAATTTGCGAGTTTTATGCTTACCAAAACAGCACAATTTGTTGGAAATCAGGTAAAATTACTTTAGATGTCAAGATCGTTATTATTTTTGAAGAACATTTAATCTATTTTAACAACACACCAAATTATATATATATATATNATATATCTATATATATGATTTCTTATTGTAAGTATTTAATAACGGTTGAACATTTTTAGTTGGAAAATCAGTCTTCTTTACTCGAAATTCATCACGTCCGCCTGGCGATTTCAATCTTCCATGAGACCGGAGTATTTAATCATATTCCTAAAGAAGATTATAAAGAATTAATCAGTTTGTTGCGGGATCTCATTTTAGCCACCGATATGTCATTTCAAAAGAATTTTATTGATCACTTAGAGGTAGTTTTTTTTACAGATTATACGTACTTACTAATTTCAATATTAAATATGTCCATGGATTTTGCACTATGTAAAACGCTGATTTGTATGTAAGCGATGAAAAATAACCACAATATTTTGCCAATTTACATCATCAATGGGAGCTGTACAAATAGTAATAAGCCCTATTTGGCAAAACTTGTTGTGCATCATTTTCTAAAATCTTTGTTGTCATTGATAGTTTGATTAGATAACTTTTGAGGAAGGATGTCATACATTATGAGTTCTCTTTTATTTACTAGCAAACGTTTCGAATACTATGCGAATACATCGTATTAAAAAATGTATTATTTTCTATTTTAAGTACTTGAATGCTTTGGATTTTATCAAATCTAATAATTCAACCAATCTAATTAAAAGAATGCTATTGATATAGCAACTGACTTTATTTGATAAATTAAAATTGGAATTTTCTTACGTAATTGGCCTTGCAAAAAATATCCATTCTTAATTTATACTGAAACTCAAAAAATGCAATATGAAGTTCTGGCCTTCGTTTCAAATAGTATCGGCTTTTAGGAATGACGGCTTATGTAGCTAATGGAGGCGAAAGCGATTAATTTGATGTAATTGATTGCATTCTAATTTACTAGGTGCATTTTGTGATAGGTGGCCGAGAATTGTTCCTCCAGAGACCCTCAAATGTCTTTTTAATTTTAAAAATAATAAAATGGATTACGAGTTTTCTGCTTGAGTTGATACTATCTGGCTCCCACTGCTTATTTGCTGAACACAAATTTAAACTCTTCATTTTAGTTGCTTAATTTAAATGACGAACGAGATTTGACAAATAGAGCCATACGCCGCTTTCTACTACAGGTAAGAATTATTGGTTTTTTATGTACTTAATATTTATTATTTTTTTCGACCTTTGGTCACTCAACGTAACTCTATTGTTCTCAGTTGTTTCAAGTATAATTTGAATTAACATTTCAGTGTTTGGGTTCTACTGCAGTAGCTTCCTTCTAAATACCCGGTATTTATTCCAATTTGTTGCTGGGCAATATAAAATATGAAATTTCTGCAGCATATAGATAGGCATGGCACGAGATGTACTATAAATGTTAGTTTCAAGCATATTCAGTATTTATTACCTCGTAAATGTTACAAAATATCATTAATGCTCTTCTTTGTTTCCTACTAAACGGAGTTAATAGGAACATATTTAAATTGGCTCGAGGCTTCTATGTATACCTTGGTTCAAAAAAAGTGGCCGCTGAAATAATAGATTTTTCTAAGCATTGAGCAAACAAAATAATATAAGAAAATATGAGTCTGTTGCGTCTTTGTCTTGCCTATTCAGTCCCAGTCCATTTCTCCACAAATTTTCCTTCGTTTTCAAGACACTGGCCCAAACGCGTCGGGATAGAACCCATCAAATTTTTTCTTACCGCTGGCAAAATTACATGTTGAGATTCTTGAACATACTGAATGAGTTCGTCTTTTTTTTCGGATTTTTTTTCTCAACAAAGGATTTAAGCATCGTCCACACATTTTCCACTGGATTAATGTCTGGCGAATTGGGTGGCCACTGCAAAAATTGTACCGAATTTTCTGCAAAAAAATCTTTAGTTTGTCGGGAAGTATGGGGTGTGTCGCCGTCCTGCTCTAGTATCCAGCCATCGAGAAATAATGCAGTGGCGTAAAGAATAAAGTCACCAACAATTTCGCAGTACTTGGAACTATCAATTGTACCTCGATGATTTTCATGTAAAAACCTTTACTCGATATTGCTCCCCAGACCATAATTTTGGGTGAAAACTTCGGGAAACCTTTTCGCGGCGTTTTTCGATAAGAACTCCAAAGCTTGATTTTATTCCGATGAAGTTGGAACACGCACTCGTCAGAAAGCCAGGTTTCTCCGAAATTGAAGTTCTTCCATGTTCTGCAAAATTCGACTCTTTTTTGCTCCTGGTCTGGTGTGATATTCGGGATGATTTTTGCAGTCTTTTTCTGCACGCCAGGCGATTTCAGAGCTCGGAAAACTGTGGATTTACTGACGGATGTCCCAGCTAACTCGTTATAACGATCACAGACATTTTGAGTTGATGCCGACGGACATTTAAGCGCAATTTGACATAAGCGTTTTTTCTCATTGCCAGAAATTTGGAGAGGTCAGCCGCTTCCTTTCTTTCTTTCCAAGGTTCCCCTTTCTTCCAAGATTTTCATGTTACGTCGGAAACTACGAGGTGGCATTTTCACCCGTTTCGACAGATATTCACGGTTGGTGGAGTCGTTGACATAGAGAAATTCAAGTAAATCGCGTTTCGCTTGCATTTCAAAATTTTGTGTTGAAGAATGATGTGTAGCATTTTCACCAGCTAAGTACCTGTCAATTGATTCACACGGCGACAAAGTCTGTTCAACGTGCTAACTTTTTTATTTTTGCCACATTTCGCCAAAATTTGCCGCTTTCGAGCTATACGCATTTTTCAAAAATATTGCCGCGGCCATTTTTTTTGAACCAAGGTATATTTCGAATATTACGGACAATTGTTTGCACATGATGTTTGCATCCCTAGTCATAACGTTGATGGATTACGCCTGTCATTTCCCAAAATTTCCCAAATACTTAAAAAATAAATACAGAAGATCTGCAACCTAATTTGCAGGATTATTCGTCATTATGGAATTGATCAGTTGAACATTAAACACAGATGGCATTAATTCACGCATAAATAGTTTAAATCGACTCACTTAGGAAGGCACTTCATTCAGGGACGTTTTAGGGCAAGCCAATGCATCCCGTTTTCTGTTCGTCATCACAATGAATATATAATTGAAACTATCAACTGTGAATATCTGGGAATTGCTCACCTATCTCGGTTGTTTGCGTTTCATGCTTTTATTGTGCATATATGTTATTTTAAACCTACATGTAATGTTGCTATTATATATATATATATATATATACGACTCTCTAAGACATACTTTCCAAAATACTACTTATATACAATGCAAAGAACCATGTGGCTAAATATTCTATTATTTATGATAAACCAATAGGAAATTGTTAGGGTGCGGCGATTTTGAATTCCGTTATTTCAATTTCGATTTTTTAGAAATGAATCGATTCACAATTTCAATTTTTTCGCAATTGCTCGTAGGTTATGAGGCCGCATTTGGCAAGAAACTGAGTAGTGCTTTTTATGCAAAACGGAAAAAACTTTAACTTGTATATTAAGCCTAGCATATGATATCTTATTAAAGCGATTTATACTGCATGCTACCCAGAGCCTACTATAAGATTGCCGGGCTATTCATAGTGATGCTCTATAGACTGACCACTTGGTCTCTATTTAGGGACCATCGTCTAGAAGTCACTAAATGGTAACTATTTTTTTGAAAGTTCCCTAGAAGTCCCTAAACGCTCAGTATATTTTAAATGAAATAGGCAAATGTAAGGCCACTTCTGCGCTCATAGCCGGATTCTCTTGGACAAAGTTGATTGACGGCCAGGATGATGCCGTCAGTGCAGGGTGGATCGCAAGATTATTAACGTGAGCAATGGGCGTTGTAGATTGGCCCAGCATGAAGTTCAAGCATGTCACACGTGAGTAGTTTTGTCCAATTTGTAGATTTTAAATATCTAGAGCTGCTATTGGAGCTGTAGTTAGTCAACCAACTGTACAAGCTGGTTTTTCAAGAGCTGCTCCTTGTATTGATATACAAGCAGACACTGGGCGCGCTACGGTGGTACACGTTTTGAGTATTGTGCTGAACAAGCAATCCTTTCGTTCCAGTGATTCCACTACCCGCAAGCGTGCTAAATACAGCAAAATGTTCCCGGATTCAGCTTTTTATAGCAATTAACTGTGGGAGGACAAAAGCTAGCTATATTGCATTGCATGCTTTGGTGCCAAATGCCAGGCAGCGAATGAAGGATGGTATTAAGGGAAGCTTTTTAGTATCCACGTGGACGAGACGAGCTACAATAGAAAATGCCGACTTGAATTCTGAATAGCGTTCTTCAATGGCGGTGTTCGCCAGTGCCCGTACTTGACATCTGCCGATATTTCTGTGTCGGTTAACATTGTTGACTTTCTGAAAGATAACTAGTATAAACAGCCTCGACGGCGTTAAACTCCATGATGCTGATGTCATTGTGAGAGAGTTCTCGCAGTGATTGAAAGGTTCGATTTGTCCTTCAATGATTTGGTTTACCTTATGACTGATAATTGTTCGACGATGTCAGTCAAAGTTGGTAGTTTCAAGGCGAGGGTGAAAGAAGTGTCACCGTTTGTTAGACTTTCACTTTCCAGGCTGCAGTTCGCACCAGGCGTATCTGCTTCAAAAATCTGAGGCCAGAAATTTGGAACAATTTAATGTCATTGTGAAACGCATTGAGATTTTTTCCGCCTACTTGGGGACGACGCCAAAAGCCCATTGTATTATGAAGCAAAGTAGTGATTTACTGGATCTGATTATGTTCAAAAGCTTCATTTCGACAAGATTGTTGTCTCTTTTTCAATCAATGGCCAAATGTTAGACCAGTTGCTGGTAGTTCTTGCCCTAGTTAAAATTTCGAATGACGAGAGCCTCAAGTCGCTCTTTCGGCTAAAAAAAACTTTGAGATCATACTTTATTATGGCATTTATATGTTATTACAAATCTATGTGTTGTGTTGATTATATATATATATATATATAAATATTTGCGACCAGTTGAAGTTTCTTTTGCAAGTAATATCTCAGCTACTTTCATGATTGGGTCACCAAGTAACTCTGTCGAGTAGCGATTGCTTCAGCAAGCTGTACACCAGAAGTGCAGTTAGCGCCCAGAAGGTTATTACTTGTCAGTTTGACGCAAAAACAACTAGTCTGTACCACAGCAACAACAAGTTGGTCTTTCAGAAGTTAGCTTCAATTTCTCTTGATGATGAGCGGAAAATTTTGAAGCAGCGGAACACGCACAACGAATTCCAACTGCATGGTTTGCTCAAACGATTTCAGCCTTTTCTTTCGTGCCCACTCTCTAAGTATAGCTATGTTATCAATGTGTCACTGTAAATTTTATCGGAAAAAACGGTTAATGGTTTGGAGAAACTTGCCGAATACATGCAAATCACACGTGCTGATCTTGATGAATTCACTGCTTACAAATTTTCGTGTGCCGACAACACAGTACAGCTCGAAGATTCTCATCGCACCGGAGCTTTGGAATCGTATCCATGCCTGCTCAGACTTTTACAGTCTGTTTTGCTAGTGTGTGGCCACAATATGGTAGTTGAGTCGGGATTCTCGCGCATGAAGTTAACAGAAACTGATCAAATGAGCCAGATGTCTGTGGAATTATACGATGCACTAAGAGCGATACAGGAATTTTCCTCCCGTGAGGACTTTCAGATGTCACACGAATTGGAAGAAATGGTCATGATGGCGCCAATAAATTCAAAGAAGAAAGCAAGACAAAGAAGGTGGTCAATTGCCGAAAGTAATCGTATGCTCTGAGGATCTTCGTCAGGAGCTAAATGTGTTCAAGCGGAGAACGGCAACCGCAGTGCAGAAGGATATCACATCAACTACCTCTGAAATCGAGAAGGCTGAAGAACTTGTCGAACAGCTCAAACGGAAAAGAGGGAGACTTGAGGCTGATCGAGACGCAGTTGCCATGTCATGCGTTAACAACATTTAATACTTTAATGCATATCATAAATGGCGGGGTTTGCGGTTGTTACGCACTGTACCAGTACTTAAATTTTCTTTTCATGTTATCGTATGATTGACAACTTTATCATGCCTTTGCAATCGCTGAATAAGTTGCTATTCTCTTTAAATTTAATGTTTATCACCTGTGTATGTGAGCAGCTCATATTGAGCTCTTTTCAGTTTAAATTTTGTCGTTAGTCTGTTTTGATCGTGTTTTCTGCAAGCTACATGTATACCTTCAGTGTATTGCTACAAACATACATTTTAGTAGAAAATCACCCTGTCTGATATGAATTTGTTCTGTGTGATTTTTAAGAATATACAAAAGGTTTTTAAACCCGGCTTTTGTCAAATTTTGTGAGGAATATTACTTGAGGTCATATGTCAGTAGGTCATTCTATGACTTGAGCTCCCTAAAAAGTCACTATTTTCAGGTCAATGCCAAGGTCCCTAAAAATTCAACCAAGTGGTCAGTCTGACGCTCAAAGTGATGAGGCCACTGCAATATATGCATTTAGACAACTATATCAGGAACAGTACTAAACCAATTTTTTACGTGGAATCGAATAGAAAACACCTAAACGTAGTTTTTTGCGCTATTGCTCCTTACTACATTTTCGCAAAGAATGATGGAAGTTTATATTTTAATCGGACCAAAGCTGATCGAGCCATAGCCTCCCAACAATAGACAACTCAACCAAAAATGCCCATTTTTTAAGTTTTTTTGATAATGTCGAATTCAATATTGAAGATATGATTCTGCTTACAAAAGGTGCAGCATAAAAAGATCGATCGTTTAGTATATCAGAGTTGGAACCGGTCATGATTTTTTCTGACCCAACTGAACCGGCTTAGCTTTTTCTCAACCGGCTGTAACCGGTTTTGACTGGCGCCCAGAATTTGATATTTGCGACACGATGAGGACACATTCTTAAAGTTAAAGGAAAAGCACGGCAATTTAATGATTCAAAACTTATATTCTCAAATTGTATTATTTTTAAATTTGCCAAGTAAGCAACCCATCAGTTCAGGTTAAGAGTCTAGATAAGTTTGTTAAGTCTTGCTCCTTTCAAAACCACAAATGCCTTAACAGCATTTGTTTATAAAGAGTACGATTTTCATTAACAAAATGACCTGCTGAGGAGACTTTGAGGCTGGTATAACGAATACTTAGCGGCAATTCGGCCTAGCTGCGGAAACTGGAACGATTTCGATTTCCAGAACTGAACAGACTGTACGTATCTACAGTACCGCTCAAATTATTATTTACACCTCAATTTTTTCGAATTTTTACAATTTTAATACCCATAAAATAGTAGTTTTTCCATTAAAATTGAACACAATATTTAGAAGAACATAATGAATGTATTTACATTCAAATATAATAAAAAAGTACAAAATAAAGTTTAAAATGTATCAAAATTTGGTGATTCCACCTTTTTCTTTAACAACTTGCTGCATACGTCGTGGCATAGACGTCACCAAATTTTGTAAAATGTTAGGGATATTTACATCCCGGGTCCATATTTGAATTATTAGACTAATTAATTCTTCTTTTGTCGTAATATTATGGTTTTTCAGTTTGGATTTTACAATCGCCCAAAGATTTTCGATCGGATTCAGATCTGGGCTGTTGCCCGGCCAATCCAAAACGTTGATGTGCTGATCCTCAAAAATTTTTTTAATGATCTTTGCCGTATGACATGGCGCATTGTCTTGCATGAATGTGCAGACATCGTTAGCTCTCCATTCCTCCATTTGAGGCAACAAACGATTCTTCAAAACATCCAAGTACTGCTCTTTGTTCATATTAGATTCGCAAATATGCAGTCTACCAGCCCCATAAAATGAAAATTGACCCCAAATCATAACTTTTATTGGGTGACGAACTGATGGGCGTGTAGGTAATGGCTGGTTTGGAGCATGCCAGGCTCGACGACCACCAGACACGCCGCATTCGAATGAAGACTCATCAGAAAAAATAACCTAATATTATGAAATTTAAAAAAAATAACGTATAGGTAAAGAAAAATATAAAAAATTGTTTATTTACCTTTTTCCAATCATCCACCGTCCAATTGGCATGCTTTCTGGCGAAGTCCAGTCTCTTTCTCTTCATTGCTTGTGTTAGCAATGGCACCTTTCTTACAGCACGGTTTTTGCAACCCAGCTCAGAGAGTCTTCTTTTGACTGTAGAAACAGATACCGCTACTCCAGTACTTTCCCACTCGCGTTTCAACTCTGACGCAGTTGGTCGCACCATTTTCTTCACGCTTCTTAGAAGATAGCGATCATTGGCAGTTGTTGTTGATCGCTTTCTGCCACAATGTCCAATTCTAGATGATGTTGGTTGACCTGTCTCCAATTTATCTTTAATATTCTTAACGCTCATATGGCTAATACCAACACGTTGACCTATTTGTCGCATGGACAAGTTTTCCTTTAACAAAATCTCCACTTGCGCTATTTTTTCATTTGATAAATCTTTGTTCTTTCCCATTTTTATTGCTCTAAAAACGTTAAAAATTGATGAATTTTAAAAAAGAAAAATAAGTCTGTCGTAGAACTATTCAGCGCGCATCGAATGATATTTAAACTGTATTCATAGCATTAAAAGTCATGGAGCTATAGGTCTCCAAAGATAGTCTACCCTATAAATTATAATAATCGATTATAACAGAAGTGTTACAATTGACAATTTCTATTGGTCGATGCTATTGAATGGGAATTGATATATCCAAAAAATAAGAATTAGTTTCACATGGAACTAGTAATTGTCTACATTTTGATATAAAAACCTAATCCATAAGATAAAAAGTCACGGAGAAATAGGGTTCCAAAATCGATCAGTTGATATAGTTGAAAAGCGCTAGAAAGAAAGTTATAATAAATTAAAGCATTAATAACGGAAAAGGAATATTAATTAAAAATATAATATAAACATTGGGATATAGAATTAAAGGAGCTCTAAAGAATGGTGAAAAGAGCTAAGGAATTGGATAAGAATTGAAAGAGTAATGGCTTTCAGAAGTTGTAATAGTTAGTAATGGAATTCAACAAGATGGCTTTAATATACCACAGAGAAGAGAAAGGCAAGGAAGAAAGCCATAATGTGTAGAGATGAAGTCATCCAAATATAGTACTTTTAGACAGATTCCAAACTAATATTATACAGATTGTCATCCAAATATTGAAATTTTTTGACGGCATAGCATAATTATATGCATAATACCAAGTTTATGTTGTATTACAGCGGTTTTAATTCTAAAAATTCGAAAAAATTCAGGTGTAAATAATAATTTGAGCGGTACTGTATATTACAACAAATTCAATGTAGAACGTGATATGCATTATATTGCCTGTATCAAGAAATCCCTAGCCGGCTGCAAGGGCTGTTTTATTGGCAGGCCGGTATTTGGCAGTAGTGGTCAAAATTCGGCCACTTAAACGCTGTATATACAGTGCCTCACGAAATTTTAACATTAGAATAAACAAATATGAAAAATTGCTTTTAAATTTACATAGCTATTGCATTTGAATTCATTCTCTGGTGGATATATAACCAGTACATGTTATCTTAATAGAGCGTACATAGATTTGTGTTTTCAGGTTTTTATATGTGCCTTGAAACACTTTCTCCAAAAGTTATTGTTACAATTTCGTGTGTGTCTCTTATTTAAAAAAAGCACCACAGCAAAAATGTTTATTGTGAAACACAGGATTAAAGAAATAAAAGAACAGAATATTAGTATTTAGTATAACCACCACGGGCCTTCAAAATAGCCTTTATTCGCTTTGGCATGCTCTCAATAAGATTTTGGCACGTTTCGGCTGGTATCTTGTTCCATTCATTTTGCACTCGTTCCCAAAGTTCAGCAATGCTCTGAGGAGGTTCCGGATATTGCCGCAATTGATCCTTCAAGGTTTGTCATAAGTTTTCAATTGGATTGATATCCGGTGATTGTGCCGGCCAGTCCATAACTGTTACTCGATTTTGCACGAACCAGTTCTTGGCTAGCGTAGACGTATGTTTTGGGTCATTATCTTGCTGAAAAATTGTCTTCTTCTCCTCATCCGTAGTGATCCATTGTTCCCAGCAGATTATCGGATAAAAACTCGCAATAAAGCTAACTATCCATATTTCCTTCTATTTTGCACCCCGGACCGACGCCTGATGATGTCATGCAGCCCCTTAACATTAAATTACCACCTCCGTGTTTGAATGAACCTTGCACATGGTGGTCTAATATTGGTGTCCCTGGGTTTTTCCAAACCCACTGAAGGCCGTCTGAACCAAATCTGTTTATTTTGGTTTCATCCGACCAAATGACCCGCTTAAAATCCTCTGTCGTCCAGTTAGCATACTTTTGTGCAGATTCTAATCTTTGTTGCTTGTGTTTTTTGCCCAGGAAAGGCTTTTTCTTCTTTATTGCTTTCAATCCATCCTTTCGCAGCACTCTCCGATCAGCTTCAGGGTGCAATGGTGTTTCCAGCGTTCTTGAGAGCTCGCGAGCCGCCTGGACAGCTGTGTCAAGCCTTCCTAATGACATGTCTCGAATCCTTTTTCTTTTGTCATAGCCAATTAATTTTGGAAGCCCAGCGCAATGCTCCTTGCGCAAACGCGCCACCGTCATATGGCTTACTGACGGAACTTTCAGGGCAATTTTCCTTGTGGACAATCCTGCCGCTATAGAGTCCAATACCGGCGTTTTAGTTGCTGTGAGTATAATTTTCATGATAGAAACTGTTAAATGGATTCTATGAGTAACGATGAGAGATAAAAGTACCCAATTTCAAACAATTGATGTAATTCAGACAACGAAATTCACTCTCTGTAATGGCACACACGATTTTGTAACAATACGTGTCTGATCAATAAGTGTAATTAAATTAAATCCTGGGAAAATTTGCTTACGCACTATGTGCTGAAGAACGTTAAAACATACGCCTTATGTACAAGATAAACGAGAGTAAGCGACATTAAAAACAAGAGTGTCTAAACTGAGATTTATTCGTGAGACACTGTACATGTAATTTAATTGCAAAAATAAATTCTAATATCACCATTCCAATATATAGAATTCTAGTTATATTTATTACAAAAAATCTTAAGACATTAATCAATTTTGTTTCCAAATTTTGACGTCTTAATTTGGACAATAAAGAAAATTCTGATTCTCAAAATGCCGCTAAAAATAGAAAATCATCCTTTTTCCGACCAATATTGTTCGATGGGCAGGCCAAGTCAGTGTGCAATTCTGTCTTCGCATTTTAAAATGAAAAGTACGTTCAAAATGATGTCAATAATGTTAATATTATGTGCATGTATTGTCAGAAATCTTCCTTATCTCACTTTCATAGCTTTTAACTTCACGTTTAAAGAAAATGACATAATCCAATCGCCTTTATAGTTGCCAATGTGCTATTGATCATTTTTAGCCACGCTTTCCTAAGTAATAGCTGTCATTGAGAGAGCGGTCATTAGAAGCAAAGGCACCTTATGTAAATAAAACCACTGGAGTAATCAGTGGTGGTTTGCAACAAATATTTTATCACGATCACCCACCACCATTATCTTAGAACTACTGGACTGAGATAATAATCGTGGGCTTCAGGTCTACTCGCAGTTCTCAGTAGACAAAGGGAACACCAGTCAACCGGCATGACAAAAATCCTGACCCGACCGGCTTGCCAACCGGCCGGTCAGTTCGAACCAGTTCCAACTCTGTGGTGTATAGCATGATAAAATAGGAATTGTTACTGTTTTTAAAAAAAAGGATTTTGCATATACATTTGTCAGTTTCACTAGATTAAAGCCATTTATTGCCAAATGTTATGAACTAATCCATTTGATTTCATAAGTGGTATATCATAGGTGACAGCCTATTTTCAAGTTGATATCACAAGAACTTCTTGAGATTATATACTGCAATGAGCTCTTCATTAAAAGTCCTTACTGTGAATTTCCATAACTATTTTTTAGTAGGACATGTACCCACCCCACTAGTGCTGTGCATGTCGCAAAGAAACTGAATAGCGTTTTTTCAACCATTAACTTAGACATTAAACCAACACAGTGACCGTGTGATTTGTCAAGGTCGAGCAGCCGATTTTACACTTACCCCACCGATGCTAAACCATCATGTCGTAGTGTGACCAAAAAATAGGTCGAAATTATTGCGATTTTTTCATAGATTTCCATTTTTTTCGATTTTGGGTTCTGAATCTTTTCAAAATTTCGATCGATTTAAATTGCCGCATCTTAGAAATTGTTGTTTTACCATAATCACTTCTTTTATTTATATTTTATTCATTACATTATTCTGAATTTATTTTGCCAGTCTGAGAATGAATGAATTTAGAGGAGTGATCTTTTTAGCATAGTTTAAATATAAAAGGTCAATTAATGTGTTACTTGGAAATAATAACCGTTTTTTAAACTCTTGCAGCCAGAGAAACCTTGGAATTGAATCCTGAATAAATCTCCAAGAACCCTAGATTAGGAATCCTGGCGTTATAGAGCCTGCAGAGTGCGCCCCTGATTAATGAGTAGCTTTTGTAAAATGCCATGTTTGACAAAACGCTTTAGTGTTTAAACATAAAAATATGTGATTTCAACAAACGCTGACAGATGCCCTGAAAAAAGTTCGAACGAATTTTGTTACAGATTTCGTAATTTTTCTTAAGTTCTTGTCTGACGTTTTTCATTATATTTAATGGAGATTTTGCTGCAATTATTTAAAACAGGAAATAATTTATGTTGATCTGTATTTAGCATAAATTATGTAAATAATTTGCGTATGTCTGCCACTAGCGCATGGTTACGTTAAAATAGCATATACCGTTCTAACGCTAACGGAGGTTAGTGAAGCTAATTTTCGCGCCAATGCCGCCTAGCAACTATTTCACTGCCTGACATTCTCCTTCCCATTTTATTCTCATTCGCATGTCAATTTAGATTGTCATCAAATGTGCTGATATTTGCAATACCTGCCGACCGTGGCCAATTTGCCGATTGTGGAGTTGCCGCGTTACTGAAGAGTTTTTCCGTCAAGGTAATTAATTATTTTTACAGTACTTGTGGTTTTAACATCAATGCGTCTGCTATTGCCAATTATAACTTTGGACTAAATTTCGATGTTCATTTATCGTCTATCTTAAATGAACTTTTCAAGCCTATTTTTTGCAAAGGAGATTTGATAGCACTGTAGAAGCGTTTTTTTAAAACTTTGGAGCCATGGATTTTTTGTAAAATATCGATTTGACCTGAAGTAATTTGACCAAATTTCACCTGCCGTCTTTTTTAATAGCACGTGGTTTACCTTTCATGATTATATTCGCCATAGTGCAGAAATGTATGTGACTGAGTTGTGTTAGTCATTAGCAGAAGTATAATTTTTAGGTACCATTTCTTTTATTATATTTGTTTTCTAGCAAAAATCACCATCTGAATATCAAGAATAAGCCATTGAAATCATTCTTTTATAAACATTCTGAGCAAAATTTGCCTAATAACCCTGAAGAATGATATCATTTTAGGGTACTTTTGCGTCACACCCCCACACTCAAATAATTGCAAAAATATGCAAGTTTATCAATATTATAATTATAGACGTAACCCAAACCCTTTCCCCAACCTTACCATTAACACAAACCATAACCCTAAACTAAACCAACTCACACTTTAGTCCTAATCCTAACCCTAACCCAAACCATACCCATATCTACTTTGATTTAATTACTTGTTACAATAATAATTTGGTTTTATTTCTTGTTCGTGCACAGTTCGCAGATAACAATTGAGGGGATTGGTTGGGGCAGTGTAACATAAAATTCAGAACAATTTCATTATTGACATTGTGCAAATATTAAAGGCAACTATGGTGAGAATTTAAATTTTCTGTTGCATTTGCGTTTTAGGATGTTTCTTGCAAATGGGAAAATGTTCATGAGTTTTCATTGTCATGCATTCAACTCTTCAATTTGATTGCAAATATTTAAATTAACCGGACATGTAGTTTGTTTTAAACAGTTTTGTTAATTATTTATTTTGCGCACATCTGTTTGAAATTTATGCATTTATCGAATGAATGTGAAGAGATTTTAGCTGAGAGACAACTAGTTTCCAATGCCGTAGCATACAGAGAATTTTAATTTCCCATTTAAATCGCTTTTTCAGTTATTTCCAGTTTTGATCAATTTCCCGCGTTGTATATAATTGTACTTACTAATTTACAATACTTCCCTATTATAATTCTCTAGATTTTCCGATAGATTAAATTTCCATATAGTGCTTAAGGATGACAATTTCGTGAGTCTTNGTTGTTCAAGATTTTCCTTTTGGTTTTGGGATTCAAGTAGGTTGTTTTGGAGACTTACAACCATTTGTAGGAGTTCGTCACGGGATATTTTTTGNAACTAGTTTCCAATGCCGTAGCATACAGAGAATTTTAATTTCCCATTTAAATCGCTTTTTCAGTTATTTCCAGTTTTGATCAATTTCCCGCGTTGTATATAATTGTACTTACTAATTTACAATACTTCCCTATTATAATTCTCTAGATTTTCCGATAGATTAAATTTCCATATAGTGCTTAAGGATGACAATTTCGTGAGTCTTGCCATTATAGAGTTTCTTTTCATTGTTTTGAAACATCTTTTAACAAAAATTTTGAATCAGTGTGTTACACACACGATATCAGAAGGGATTGTAGGTTTATTCAAAATGTTTAATTTGCATGTTTTTAACGTGACTTCCTACCGTCAGCCTTATAAATTGGCAGCACATATAATTAAATTTTTAAGGTTCAATTTTTGAAATGTAGTAATATTTATTATTTTATGTAATTTAGTAATATATAGTAATATTCAGGGCTATATAGTCACAATATCCCCCTGAAATTCTGGAGATGCCATGTGCTCTGCATTCCCCGACACTGGAAAGTGAAGAAATTGACCGTGTATCCGCTGTCATCTTATATTAGAATCTTCAGTAACTCATAGTAGATTCAATTAAAACTGTATAAAGAATCACGTATTGTATTGTTTTTCCACCTAACATCAGATCTTTGAATTTCTTTGACATTGGTATTTGTTTTAGCAATGAAATAAGTAAATTTGAGAAATTTAGATTGTCTCACCTCTAACTCTCAATTAAATGTATTAAATATGGGGTGCTAAAACCGAAAGAAATTGAATGACAATGTTAAAATGAACATTAATCATCTCATAAATGATAGGCAGTTCTGACCGACGTATAAAACGTCAATGACAACACGTCAAAAACGCATGGTGTAATCTTGTAATGATGTAATGAAAGTGTTAAATTTTGAACCTGTTAAATTTAGAGGGATGCTTGTTTTTTATTGATTAATTTGTCTTGTTCACGAAGTATAATATCATAGTCGCCGTATTTCTTCCGGTCATTTTAAATTACGTCAAATTAATGAGGCAATATCTGCTTGTTTTTTAAGAAAATTATCAGGATTGTTCCCACTGTGTAATATATGATTTATTGAGAGAATATCTTTATTGTAATTGATTGCCTCTTTAAATCATACGTCATGCTCTGCAAAGCTGGTAAAAATTCTTCCATTGCTTTCGTCCACTGTTATACAGTTCCTTTATTAGCCATGCACACTAATAAAGTTCTAATGACCCTTCCGATGCATAGCTGCAAACAAACACCCTAAAAATTCTCATAGAAAAATCAAATTTCACAAAACATGAAATTCAAAAACTTTTTTACGAAAAACTTATATACTTGTATTCTAATGAAATGTAAGACCATTAATTTCCTCTTTTTCTAAATATTCACATTGAATTTCAGGTGAAAAAATAATTTCTTAATTTATGAAGCAATAAATTAATTGTCCTGAGCATTGATTATGCGGCAAGAACAAAAATGTATAAGATCTGTGTAAATGCTGTTCTAGCCAAACCCGATTTATAAAAGAGTACGAAATGTGTGTTTCAGACTATAAACAACATATCCACGTTCAACAATTGTGTGTAGCGGATGCTTCATCTAAGTTATGACTTCAAATACACTGTTGCTGTTCAAAACAAAAAATGTATTTGTTTGCGATTATCATTTTTAAAATTAGCTAATCAATCCGAGGAACCAGTTTTTCAATCTGTTTGCAGATCCGGTGAATATATGAAATATTTATGCGTATGCTGTTGTTCTGTTTTGCATGCTGACAAAATTCCGTTTGTGACACGTTTGAACCCAAGTTGATTTTCATTTTCGGCGGGGTGGTCCTAATGCAGAGTGTTTTATCTTACATGTAGAACAGTTAAATCACAATTGGAATGTACATATTTCTTTGTCTTGAAATGAGTTTTTGATTATTGACCTTACTGCTTACATTCTAATGTTTTGTTTTGTATGTAGAAAATGTAGATCCTAATCTTTATAGAGCTGAGATGGACATGGGCTGACAATTTAGGTCCAACCCCATCCCAAATCCGACCAGGCCCATTTAAATTAATGCTAATTTAATTTGACCCATTTTTATGATAATTGTTAAAAAAATTCTCTAATTGATTTGCTATTACAAAATTTTGTACGTTAGAAAGACACTGAAATTGAAGAGGATTTTATGATACTAACGTAGAACTTCAAGATGTAATTTTGATTCAAAGATTTCAATGTGAAAATTCTGATTTTGAGGTGAATTGCGGTGCTATGCGATGCGGGGCTGTTCAGTGCGGTTCTAATTTTTTCAGCGCGCAGAACACTAGTACTTGATAATGAAGTAATAGTTTCGAGAGAGTTTGAATTGTAGAGGGCGGCAATCCTCTTGGCGTTTTTCTGTAACATCTAGTTTCCATGCGATTGAATGTTGCCAGTCTCAGGAGACTGAGACTTGGGAATAATATTTCTGTGAAACTGGGCCCATGGACTTAAATTTTTTTGTCTCAAAAATTGGCTCATTTTGGGCGAAATGAGTTGGATGTTGGCCAATGTGGGATGCATCCAAGGGATCGGACAATTTAAAGGTAATAGCTGTCAATGTTAATATAAATTTTAATCTAGCGAGCATGTAACCTTAGTCTCAATTTTGAATGTCCAGTAAGTGTAATTAATCGTTTTCAGCTTGAAGATTTATAGAAAACTATTGGCGGTCCGCGCGTCATTAAAATTTCAATAAATTCAATTCACCAATAGTTTCATTTCATTTAATCAACTATAAGTTGACAGTTAATTAAATCGACATTCGCTTCCTCTCAAGTGTCCTTCATTGTGTCTTAAACACTAAAAATCCTCTCATTCTGCTCAAAGAGTTATTCCAACTAATTATTTGTAAAGGTGTTCTGCCAATAGTCAGTTATATCACCTTTCCATTTCTTTTCTATTCAACGCTTCAAAGTGAAAATTGTTTGAACAAGATGTACAAATTATATTATTAGTTGTCTTTTACTGTTTTATATGATATGGGTTTCGTTTTAGAACATTATTTCAATTTTGAGATTTGTTAGGATTTTCACTCTGTTCTGAATTTGACTTTTGAGTTTATCTTTTATATATTTTTTAATTTTGCCATTTTTGTTTTTCAAATCTATGAATTGTGTCTAAACCTACCGGTGATTTGTAAATATAAATTTAAAATTCCATGAAGACATTTAACTTTATTATATAATTCATCCGAGATCTCTTCCCGAGTGTGAATGTTATCGTTTGGATTTTGTGAACGGATTTCACAGATTGTCATCACTGTGGCAAATTTCTTATTAATTTCAATTACCTTTAATCGTTTCAAATTTGACTGCGCTCGAAGCATTTGCTTTTAGTGCGATATCAAATCTTGTGTTAGAATTTTATTGCATTTAGCGATTTTGCTATAGTTAATGAAATTCGTTACTTAAGAGGCGCCTTGTGTCCTGGGAGAGAAAATTCTTAATAGAGTGCAGAGGCCAAAAAGATAAATGATTAGCTGAATTATTCATTATTTTTTGCAAATTCGGCCTAGTCTAAAGCCCAAATTTGAATTACAAAGCAGTTCTAGCCTATTTAAAACTCTGTCATTCTAATTGAAAACGCTGAAAGAAATTTAAAAAATAACTCAACATGTGTTATTAACCTTATAATGTTTTCTGCTTTAGGGGATAAAGAGCGCAAATTAGGAAGAGTAGTTCAACAGCTAAATGATCGATTTAACAACACACTTGCTAATGTGCAGACAGGTATTTACTATGGAGTTTTGATTTAAAATTCCATTCAATTTGTTTTATGAAGTAGTAATAATTGCACTTTAGGATTTGTGAAGTTTACTGCTGGTCCATTATTTAATGAATTGGCAAAGTTCCGCGGCACTCTTTTCGTACAAAAGCTTTGCAAGCAACTAGACGATAATTTCCGCCGTTGGGTGCAGATCAAAGAACAATTGGATTTCTCAGGTTTGCTAAGCGACGGTGAACGGCTCATTCTAGAAAAAAACATTCTCCCTCCAAGCTTCAGCGGTTGCAAAATAGTTGAAGGTATGGCGTTAACTGATCCGCCTCTATCACTTTTATCTGTTCTATCCGACTATAAACCTCCGACAAAAGCCAATGATCAAGATTATAATGTCGATTCTCAGGAACTCACATGCTCATCAGATACGTTGTCTATTGGCGATTCGCATGCCCTTTCACAATCCGAACAAGAGTTGATGGAAGCTGTGCGTTATAGGCCATGGGACACAGCGGAACTGAGCGAGGCAGACATTATCAAACTACGGCAAGCTGAGCGTCGGGAAAGCATTGCTCGGCTCAATTCATTTAAGAAAAAACGCCCACAGAGTAACCCTCCGCTCTCTAACTTAGGCCCAGTTAATGAGCCAGTAGTTCCCGGATTGGAAAATTACGCAAGACTCACCTCACCTCCACCATACCGCAAGTCTAGTCGGCATGGAGTGGAGTGTTCATCGAGTGTTCAGCAGTTTTCCCGACCGCCCCCTCGTCGAACTGTTTCTTCACAGTCTGAGCAAGTAACTTCGTCATCACCACGAACAGCTGGAATGTCTAGAAATGAGTTCTTTAGCTCTCTCTATTCTCCACCTTCCAATGAAGAGAAATTAAGACTTAACTCTGATTTAGATTCCAATATATCATCCGCCATTTCACAATCTTCACATCCAGAACAATTGACGCACCCAGGAATCGACAACGTAGTTAAAAGTGAAAATTTTATCATGAGAAAATTTAGATTCCTATCTCCCAGTCGTAAAAATAATTCCGGAGGTTTGTCAACATTCCTTTATTTTTATATATTATTAGTTTTGGTCATTATAGAAGTGTGATCCAAACAATTACTATATTATTGTGCCTTCACAGCACCATTCATAGTGTTGATCGTATCAAATGTGCAGATAAATATTTACTGTACTACACTGCAATTACAAATTTGCCTAATTCTAAATAACTTTAGTCTCGTTGTCCAAATTCACAAAAAAATAATTTTAGGCAAAAAATGTAAGTTGTATGTTTTATAATTTTTCATCGCTTATTAGTTTAAGACTTTCGCTTCGCATTTCTCACAACGAATGTGCACATAAATTTCTGGCTGTGAAAGTAATAATATTCTTAAGCTAAAGAAATTTTTTAGAAGGTGCTTCCAAACCCCAAAGTAGCTATCCGATGAGGTCATTCTTTGACTCATTAACTAGACGATATAAAAAGAATTAACACTTCTCAATTTAGGTAATTATCTTTATTCAATTTGTTTCCAGTAGTATTCGCTTTGACGAATGACTTAAACATTTTAAAATTTTTACTTTCAGCAATTATTTGAAAATTGTGTGATTTTCATGGTTGTTTGTTAGCAAAATGTTGAGCATTGCTACTCGAAATTTTACGGTACCACAAAAAGTAATCCCCCAAGTTTTGAAGTTAATGGGACCGTCCTCTGTCAATAATTGTTATCTATCTTGTACATGATTTGAGTTGGGAGTATGAAATACGACAAAATAGTTCTACTTAGTCCCTAATATCATTCATTAATTATGCATATTAGGGTTATGGAAAATAACAAAATTATAAACTCAAGTAATTCTTTGTTTTTTAACAAATAATAATAAATATCTGCAATGCAAACAAAGACTTTTTCGCGTTAGTAGCAGCTTTTTCCAAAGGGTCAACATTCACTCCTAACCTTATTGATTATTAAGATTAAGGATAAGAATACCTTTGTGATTTTTCCGGATTGGAGGATTTACGATTGAGTCCGGACAGGATAATCAGGCAGAGTAAAATTGAGATCTAGTTAAAGCCAGATAAAATCTGTATTAGAAATTGAAGACTAAATGTCTGCATACATCAACATCATTAATTTTAACAGTGTATCAAAATATTCATGCATTGGGGTAGATTTTGAAATTGACACTGTGAAACAACAACTTTCGACAAAAGATGGAAATAGTTTTAGAACTGTTTCACAAATTGTTGATTGTATTACGATTGACTGTTTTACAAGAACGCCTTTCCATCTCAACTTGCTGTCAAAGTGCTTGCCATTCCTACAATTAGTGTACCTAGTGAAAGATTTTTTTCGCCAGTTTTGTCAATAATTCAGATTTTGCTTAAGCAATGGAAATCTAATTAATATTTTATGTTGCCTCCGAGATAGAAAAAATGTTTTGAAACGAATTTTCCTCGTTTAACATTTTAAGTTTGCCTTCAACAAATATTTAATTTTCTTCATAGGCGGGCATATGATTGGAATTTCCAGCAAAAATTTTTTTACAGGTAAACGTTGCTTAGGGAAATATTGGAACACAAAATATTATTTTAGCTTAACTTGATTGCAGTACATTATGTAGTTTCATTTATCGTTCAAAAGCTAGTTAATGTATTGCTGATTAAAAATTTGCAGATTGTGTGCGGGTGAAAATGAAAATTTTATATGAAAAATATGAGAAGTTACGACTCCTGAAGTATGACGGTTAATCAGGATAAACTTTACATGATAAAATAAATGAAAATCCGGGCAGTGCAGGATATTTTTCTGTTTCAAACTCAGCCCTAGCTTGATCACTGTAGTTGTTTCCATAAAGATAATTGAGAATATTAGAAATTTTTATTGAAATCCATTATTTGCATAAACAATACCTGAAATAAATAACCATCATCAATTTCTGCTATACTTAAAAATGTTTAAACCAATTGTTTTGTAATGTGATTGTTCTTACATTAATGATTTTCTATCCCTCTATATGATCGGTAATGAAATTTTTAATATCCGTGCAGTATAAAATATTTGGTTCTCTTTATTCTTATATTAATCTAATCTTTACTATAAAATGTATATTTTATTAACATATTTAGGTGGCATACTTAAGTATAATTTTTAATTATTGGTGCTATATTTTGTGTATAGCTATTTTTTAAATTTAGAATTATTTTATTGTAGTTGACTGTGAATTAGATTTCGTGCAGTAAATTTCTACACTGTTTTATTTGCTATGCTACTAGTGTTCTTTAAATATTTTTGGAACTTAGTTTAGAGAGAAATTCGTTATATCGACTTTTCTTGATATCGTAGGAATTCGTATTTGTAAATTTTGTCACATTAATGTACTGATTTATACTTAAGAAGTTCCACATTGTTGGCGGAATAGAATTTTTACTATAGTTTTTGCAAGTTTATTCGTTTAAATGTTCAATAGCCATGTTTTGGTAATTGATTATCATATTAAAATTAAATAAAAAAGAGTATTTTGTATTCATAATGGCATATATTCGAACAAGAATATCGCCAGAATCTGACAATAAATGATAAAAATGCTATTATTGTGTGGTTTTCTAAATAATGTCCACTAAGTTCTTAATATGAATGAACTTTCCAAAAATTGTAATTATATTTATCAATCGTGTAAAATAAACACTTTACAAATTTAAGTATCTAGAAGTAATTAATTACACATCTTAACAAATTTTCAATTTTTTCTCGTAAACCAAATGCTATGCATGTTTATAAGTTAAATAACATCCGCTGATTATGAAAACTTTAATGTGCATTAACAAAGAACTTACGAAAAATATTGGATATCAAAATGTAAAAAGTTAATAGATAATACAGTAAACATTTTATGTTATAATACATTCCATGTGTAATCTTCAAGTATACTCCTTAAATGTTTCCATATCGCGGTTCATAGTTCGAGATTTGTGTATGATATCGCTCTCATTGTTCATCAGACATTTCACCAGCTTGCTTAAATGGCACTTTAAAAAGTGTAGTTTCGTTGGCATTCTGCAACTTAAAAGTGTGCATGTTTTCCAACAATATACTAACTATTTCAAAAGTATTAACTGAGTGATTATTTTTGTCAATGGTTTCTTTGTGGATTCAAAAGTTCTGCCATTTCTACATTAGTTAAATCGTCAACAATAAAACAGTTTTTTACGACCCAGTCAACATTCCATCTTTTTCTGTGATTTGTTGGACACAGAAATCTTTAGATATACTGAAAATGCGGCGGGATTTTTATTTAACTCAGTAATTGTTTTACAAGCCCGAGTTTAGGATGTAGTTGTGTTCGCATAATACTTTCACTAGGAACAAGAGGCGACTATTACATAAACACAGGCAGCAAGGATACTTTGTGTATTCTGTCTGAAATCCATTAAATAGGAAATTATCACAAATCAAGAACCAACATAATCCATGATTTTCATTAGCTCCAAATTTGCGGTAAAATAACCAAATCATGAAAAGAAGCGGGCAAATTAGCATAAATAAAAAATTGTGATTGTGTCCTTTTGTTAAGCCTGATGCCAGAATGTAATTAATTTATCATATAAGATTCACAAAATTTGTTTTAATACAAATAAGATAAGATATTCTTTATTCCGATAAATATTGACAATTAAAAACTGATAATTTATCTGAATAGCGTCAAAAATATACAAACATACATATAAATACATACAAAAGCAAAGTATACTATACAATAAATCTAACAGGCTAGGGAGAAATTTCTAGGAGATTTCAAGTGCGGGTTGTTGAGTAATCATTGTTGGAAAATTTATATCCTAGCCATGATTTACCTGAGATATACAGTTGTTTAAGGTACATTTTAATTTGCCTTTTAAAAACGCTTA
>CABFPE010001147.1:62139-72631 GCA_900660155.1 Hofstenia miamia | reverse complement strand
TATATATATATCGGCCTGCATACAAAATACTTACTCAAATATAATAATACATATTGCTACAAATTATTCAATTGTCTATTAATCGTAGCAAAATTTTTTGAAATTTTTCATATAATTCAATTTTTAAGTGCATAGCATAATATCCATTTGGACAAATATGTATTTTACTTAACCACCATAAATGCTGCAATATTAATATGTTATTCCATATTATGATGACAAGCATAAGAAAAATTACATAAAATTTAGATATGTATTGATCAAAGTATTCCTTGCAAATACATTTGAAAAATTTGGCAAATATTTGCCAGAAATTTGGATAAAATTGCATAATTTTTGTAAGTGGCAATATACCAAATATTTGGCAAATATTTGACCAATAATTTCCAAATTATCGAAATTTGAACAATTTGTACTTATTTGAATAAATAAACTTGTACATTATGTATAATAGACTATTTAAAAAAACATTTTTGAAACCAATATAAAGAAAATTTTAATTTTTTAATGACTATTATTATAAACAACTCTAATATTTATGTAACTAAGAATAATTTATGCTGCATTTCAATATGTATTTAGTAATAGTTATGCACTAGTATTATCACTTGTTTTCTTTTACTTTTTTATGTTCATACCAGAAATACTTTTTAAATCTAACATAATCTTACAAGCATTTTACTAGAAGTATTGCTTCAACAAAAAACTAAAATATATATACATTACAAAATAAACTAAACTAAATATAGTCTTCAAATGCATGCATTTTTTTGATGAACCAATTAATTTCTGATGACTTAGCAGATTATGTTTTAATTTACACTTAAATGTTTGAATATCTTTTGCGAATCTAACGTTCTTGTTCAGTTTATTTCAGTGCATTTTGAAGTTTTTAACCTTTTATCATAGACAGTTTCTTTCAAAACAATTGTCATAGAAATTTACTACTAGATGCTGGCATCACAATGTGGTCACACTTTTATTTTAGCAAAACCAAAAAATACTGATACCGTGGTATCTTGCCTAAAAATTAATCGGATTACCATCAAGGATATAAATAGTTTTTAATGTCAATATGGATTGAAAATGAAAATTGTTGCAGAATGTCGTGGCTTAAGCATGAAATTGGGGTTGATAATAAGTGGGATTGATGCCTCTGAAGAAAGGTCGCATTGTTCATCATTGGTCAGACTTTAATATATGTATAATACTGTGGAACAGTGCAATAAATGCATTTGATACTATATAGAAATCAAAACAAATTTCTTCCTTGATCTTGCATGTATTTCAATGTTTATTTTCCCAACAAAGACCTGTACTTTTCGATATCATATATTATTGAAAAAAATAAAACGATGACTTTTCTGATATATCGTCTACCCCCTACTATCAGTAGTGGCAAGCCCTTTAAATATCAGGGGGAGCTTTAAGTTTTTTTATGTGAGTGTGTAAGGAATCAGACAGCTTTGAAATTTCATAGTTTTATATTATTTCTTGAAAAAAAATTTAAACACTCATAACTCAAGAGTTCCTCACAAGTTTGATAGTTTGTTGAAAAAATAAATTTCGTAAGAATTCATAAAAGTTCGGAAAGAATTACTGGTTTTAGAAGATGAAACGAAGTTTGCTTAGTCATCAGTGCATGATTAAGGAGTAGGCCCAAATGCTCTGAGAGGAAGGGCCACCAATAAACTTATTTATTTTTCATTAAGAAACGGCATGTGCAATATCCACCTCAGACAGAAATTGGTCTGTATATGATTGGGTTCATACCAAAAAACGTAATAGATTGGCAACAGTTTGGGACAAAAAGCTATCCACTCCAATTTAGCACTACAAATGAAATAGTGTGTAAAAGATTAAATTACAGATGAATTTTGTTAAAATGTTAAAGACAACACAATAGAGAATTGTCTCCTGTTATTTATGTTTTAAAATTATTCTCTGCCAGAGCCGTTTTTGGGTGAACTCAACACTGAATTTGAGCTTGATCATTATAACAGTTTGACGAAATGTTTGGAGTCTGAGCCTTAATTATAAAGAATTATTTTACTAAATTTCAAAAAATTGGAATTTTTATAAAAATAAGTAGTTTTCAAATGTTCAAAATTTCATGGGTGCGTACTCAACAAATATTGACAAAATTGGAGAAAAGCCTTTGAAAATTTAGGAAAAACGGTTTGTCCTTTTAAACTTTAATTTAATTTTTTACCCTAATCAAGATGTATGAGAACAATCTCTTTTTTTGTAGTATTTTTCAATGAGATATCTGGCAAAAAAATTCTGCTTCCAGCATTGTAATAAATTTCTTCACGTCTTATACATTTTAACAAGGTCCAAAATATATAAATATTTGTAAATAATTCAATTGCTAGCTGTCTCCTGAAAATTTGAATGAATATAATACATTGCTTGGTGTGATGTTGAAAAATCTCTTCTTTTGCAAGCTTTATATTATTTAGGGAAGACATTTTCAATATTTATTTGTTTTTCTGGCATTTCTAAAATACCTTAAAATTGTAGCATAATCCAAAGCATAATGCTGCTAAAGAAAAAACAAGATCAGATAATTAGTCAAAACTAAGATCGAATTATGATTATTGATTAAGAAACAATTTAAGTTTAATTATCAGATTATCTTTGTAAGTGCAACTAAGTATTAATATAGCAAATTAGTACTTGTCGTCGAATTAGACCAAATGAAGTGGGCAAATTCGCTTCCATTATTTTTAGCCATTTTTGGCAGGCAATACAAATTTGAATTTTGAACGACAGGTACTTTTTGAAAGTTAACTATAAATATGCGAGAGATCATTTTGGAAATTGTTGAAGTAAATTCTTTGAAAATCTTATCTTTAGATTTTATATAGGTTTATACAGAATGTCAAGCTAAATGGTAAATGCAGTAGTAGTGGTTTGCGCATATATCAGGAGTGACTCGAGGGTCCTTGATCCAAACCATGAACCTGCATTTATGTTAGGTATATGAATAGGAGTTTTTCCCCCGTTTAGCTGGCTATCAATTCTTTCGTTCACATGTATCTAATAATTGATATTGGTAAAAGGGCTGGATAGCCTACCGTAGGTTATACATATTTTATCTTATAGACTTAGTTGACCTGTAATAGACTGATAAATAGACCAAACATGTATTATTGTTATTTAAATGTAAGGTAGGAAGCTGCAAGTTTTTATGTAACTTATTTTGATTAACTTATCTAAAGCCAATAGTTTTTGGTAATGGCTAAAGTAATAATTATTAAGCAGCTAGTGACATTGCAAGGTTGCGAAGTGACATAAATACACATTACAAATTGAGTTTAAGTCAGTTACAAATAGCATTGAGAACCACACTGAGTTAGGATAGGGAATACATAAGAACATCATTGAGCTGAGGCTTGGAACCAATTAATCAGCAATGGAAACACATGTGAGGTGATTCAGAGATCGGAGTTGGCTGGAGGCCATACCCAAATCATGGAGCAGAGTTACGATGGCGGAGTACCTAAACAGTATCCAGTTACTTTAGTTAAGTGAAGATTAACAAAAACATATACAACATTGGAGTAAATAGTTAACATATGTACATCCCTACCCACTTAGAACAAAGAACACTAATTTAAAAGAATAATTTAATCTACAGTAACACTTGGTAGCAGATGCTACACTAGCATTAAATATTTAAAAATAGGAATAAGTTTAGTATTAGGACTATTTGAAGATTAATTTCTTAAAAACTTAATTTTTATTGATAATTTGTCGTTTTATTGTGAAAATACTTTGTTTTGTAATGGCGTTTGAAATTCATTATTCTCTCATTCAATGACGTTGTTACAACAGTTCCGTGTTTACTTGGGTGAATATTGCAGAAATATAAACAATAAATTATTTGATTTGATCCTATGATGAAAATTTATTAACACTGGGGATAATGTTGTTAAAAGCCAGCACAGTGCCTGCAGTGATGAAGGGGCCAGGAGGTATGTGGCCCTATTATCTTATGCAAATGAGAAAATTCATTTCCTAAAATAAAATAGGGCATAAGTGAGTAGTAATATAAGATGAGGCCTCTTCCCATTGGGACACCCTGAAGTTCTCGTTACACTTAGCTGATTCATGGATATTGGAGGAGTGCTTAAAGTGAGTCACCAGTTGATTGACAGATCACTAATTGGTTTTCAGTGACGTCACATACTTGACTAATGTATTTCTTTTGAAAACTGCTAATTGATTTGCAATACTTTTTTAATTGATTTTATGGTGATTCATGTTGGGGCCAATTTAATTGTTTTGATATAGTAATGGATAATTTTAATATACATGGATATAACACACTCACCTGCATACATTGAATTTTTTAATATACCTTGTTATTATTTTTTCCATGAGTTCGGATGATTGCATGTACAGTGTAATTTGGGAAAACCTACAAAACCGCATTTCACATTTGTCAAAATTCATTGTTAACATGTTTTATTGTATCACGTTTTTTCCAGCCAATAATTCTTTTTCATAAGTTCAATGTATTTCCATTGGCTGGTCAATCTATATATTCACCTCATTTCATTGGATAAAATCATTATTTTTCTCATACACAATTTCGTCTCTCACGTTTGGCAATATCTGTTGAAACACTATCATGCCCCCACCATCTGGCTCATTGAGAATCTAATTGATTATCTATGCAGAACCCCGCCACCAATGTATGGTTATAACCTGCTAACACAGGAGATGATGCCCCCACCACCTGCGCCTGTAAAAGAAAAATGCAAGACTCAATACAAACAAAGACGTCCTATAGTCAGTAATAATGCGATTGTCTTCCCCAACACAAGTGAGGATGACCATGTTTTACAATGCTTAAACAATGTTAATTCCCAACCACCAACCTGTATTTTTTCAAATGCAAGTCCAGCTAGCAAACTACCAAAAAAAACTATGGCTAACAATTGAAGATGCTGTTCAGCTGAACACAAGATATGGTATCACAGTAAAGATAAGACTTGACAAAGCACTATGTCAATGCACTGGGCAAGAATTACAAGACTCTGGTAAATATAAAGCTTTTTCACAGTGATGACATGGAAATCACAAACAGTGGCAGTAATGTAAATTGTATTGTATTAGAATTTAGTAAATAATAATATAGCATTGTTTTCTTATACATACACAGTTTATAAAAAATAATACTAGTAAAAATCATTAATTATTATTTATAGCAGATTTACAATAAATTTCTTAAATTTACAATTAGCAAATGGTGATATTAAATTACCTTTTGAAGTGTTCATTCAACGCACAAACTTAAAATAGTCTTTTATACAGTCCATAGAATTCTCCATATTCTATGGGTATCAATATCCATGATCAAGTAAATTTTCCACAGGTTGAGAGATTAACCGACTTAAAAATTCGCAGTTCATAGCATCACATGCCCAAAACACAGTTTCTTTTCTATCAGACAATTTTAGTGAATTGATAAAGGTAATTATTTGTTCATTTGTTAGGGCTCCTTCTGTAAATGCTATATGATGAAAGTTACATTGATACCAATTGAATGCTTTTTGTATATGCCCTGGTAAACAGTCAAAATCCTTCTTTGATTGATGCACTGTAATAATGTATATTATATCACCCACCAAAATCAATAATTCTTTAATGTAATAAATGCTATTGAATGCACTCCTGCATACTTCAAATAATACATTATTATAAGATTTCTTACACAATGCCATGACTAACAACCAACTAATCAAAAAGAAAACTCACGATAGAATAATAATTACTTTTTTGTAATTAGGATAAAACACAAAAGTAATTGAATCAAATCAATGCATAATTTTGGGTAAAGTTTCTGCATTTGAATAAAAGCCATACAAGCAAATTCGTTCTACTCATCATTGTTAAAAAATAATTTTGATGTCAATGTTTTTAATATTTGCTATATTTTAATTTTTATATTTTCAACATGTATTACTTGTTTGGAAAAAATATTTCTCAAACCAGTGTTTATATTTACATTGTCACCAAGTATTATTAATTTCATGTATGATGTTCAAACTTGAGATAAAGGTGAATTTCATTTTGAAATTTTTAAAAAGAGATGTTAATAAATATTTTTTTTTATTAAATCAATTTAAATTTAGCTGAAATTACATGTAACATTTATATGTTAATTGCATTTTTGTAATAAAAAAGATAAATTTTTTTCATTAAACAGTTAATTTTAGTTGGAAAAAATATTAATTTAATAATTTAGCAATACATGTTGTAAAATTAGTATATTAGAAAATTATCATACAAAATAATATATTTTTTTATAATAAATCAACTTCAAAATACATATATAAAGTCTAAATTAAAGTTAATGTCTATAACATATATAACCTAGCACTTAGCAGGTGTCATGAAAGAATGCAAGTTTTATTGATTTACCAGGAGATACATGCTCTGTGACCTGGATCTTTGCACCAGCAAGCTCTTTATAATCATCACCTATTGCGTAAGTATAATGCTTCAGTAGGTATAAAAACTGATTCCTATCGAGGTCCAGGCTCACCACGTTACCAAATTTGGTTTTCACCATCATCGTCTGCTTTATTTCTCAGGATTCGTGAACCTGGAGATCTGTACACCATATTGATTCTCCCATCAGGTTGTCATGGACCTCGTATAAATGCCAAAATACCAGTGAGAGTGACTCACGATAATTAAATGTTGAATGTGATGCATTCGAGGTCTTCTCCTTTGCTTGAAAATAAGTAAGTCTAATGATAAACTTCCCAATTTTCACAGCTTTATACTCTGAAAATCAGATAGCCAATAAAAATCAAGAAAAATCAATAACCAGTAAAAGTTAGAAGATCTCAAACCCAGAATCCAATAATTTTTCAGCTAAGAATGAGGTTATTCACTGCTAGATAATGCTAATGAAATACAATACTCGACCAGCTAAAAATTTTTTTAAAACAAAAAAATATATATCAATGTAAACGACTATATGAATTTACCAATGTTTTAACTCGAATTAACAAAAATTTCAGCTGATAATCCATGCTAATTTTAGACAAAAAAAAGTATTTAAGTCTGGTTAGTTATACATATTTGTTAATGTTTTAGCTTGAATTAATCAACTAATTTAACTATTAACTGTCTTAATTTTAGACAAAATGTAATTAAGATTTGTGTTTATATATGCTCAACAATGTTTGAGTTTAATTAATTATATCACATAAATGCTAGTACATGTTGGTATAAAAAATTTAAAATAACTATATACATTTATTTATAAGTTAATACAGAGTACTCTAACAAATGTCCGTGGTTTAAAGGGATTTTTACACAGTTGCCTTCTTCACCATCTATTAATCTAAGAATTTTCTCTATTACAATGTCTATTGGGAAACCATCTTTGTATATTTTATTCGCATTTGCTTGTAATACTTGTGCCATGGTAAATGTATGAGGAAGATTCTCTACACCCATCTTGAAGTTTGACATATCATTTGTACAATCATAATCATCAAGGCCCAAACATGTATCACAAATGCATTGCCCCTGCAAAGGGTGAAATAAAAAATGTAAAGTTTTATTGTTTGGAAGTGAAATATTGTTGTAGTTCATGAGCTTGTCAAATTTTTGCAAAACACACATCTTGTGTTCAATGATTGAAAAATTCTGTAAAACATTGTCAAATGTAGTTGATATCATCTCCAAAACAAAATTGTGAAGATTTGTTTAAAATATATTTAGATTTTATATAGACTGGTGAGAATTATGATAGGTTAACTTTAAATGTCTATATATGGTAATAATACTAGTAACACCATACATGGGATTATTCCATATTCAAAAAATTTGAAAATTGTTTACAAAAAGACAAACAAAGACATGATTTTCTAACATGTTAAGTTTACATTTTAAAAAATCCAGCATAACCATTTTTTGCAAAAATCTATGAAAAACAAATTAGTAATGTCAATCAAATGAAAGCTTTGACGTTTTAAAAGGTTCTGCATTAAAAATTACACCGCAAAATAATAATCACCTTGAATTCTAACCGCATTTTTAAAAGCTTTTCCTGGAGAATCTGTCAATTCATTAAAAAGCCTTTTTATGTAAGCCTGTCAAAAATGCATTTAGTGTAATTATCCTCATAATTGGATATCTCAGCTTGTGGTGAATTAGTAATGTCAATCAAATGAAAACTTTGATGTCTTAAAGGTTCTGCATTAAACATTACACTGCAAAATAATAATCACCTTGAGTTCTAACCGCATTTTTGAAAGCTTTTCCTGGAGAATCTGTCAATTCATTAAAAAGCCTTTTTATGTAAACCTGTCAAAAATGCATTTAGCATAATTATCCTCATAATTGGATATCTTGGCTTGTGGTGAATTAGTAATGTCAATCAATTGAGTTCTAACCACATTTTTAAAAGCTTTTCCCAGAGAATCTGTCAATTCATAAACCTGTCATTAGTGTAATTATCCTCATAATTGGATAATCTTGATTTGTGGTCTAGCCAATCAGATCAAACCCTGGATTTGCAAACCTAATTCATTCTACATTTTGATTTATTGTTAAACAGTCTAGTTTCAACATTCTGCTTTTTTAAAAGAAAATGAGTTCTATCAACATATGTGAATTCTTAGCCAGCTGGAACCAACAATTTGAAGCCATCATTAGTGAAAATTTATACAAAAGCCTGTTGGAAATTATCTTCAATGAAACCATGTAAGAGACTCTTTTGTATAATATATTATCTAAGAACTTTTTATTATATTAATAAAATTATATTTTAAATTTTAAACTAGAAAATGTGTAATGTTTTTTGTATTAATCAAATTTTTTTAGCTTTGCTAATATCCCAGAAGAACAAGAAAATTTCGAGGACTGGTTGCAAAATTTTGAGAATCAGGTCAAGGAAATGATGATTGAATGTGAGTGCTCTCCAATTGGATGTGGAGACAAACAACCAAGCACATCAGGTACAAGCAATACCCAGAGTGTTAATGATGTTTCCACAAACAACAATACTGCCTGAGTACATAATATAGCATGCATTTCTTATTTTGAAAATTGTGTTTGCCATCTTTTCCATTATTAAAAACGCGATAGAGTTTTTACAATTTAAATAATCCAATACTCTTGTCAATGTTTTTTAATTTGAAAACATGTTAAACACAATTATTTGAGTGTGATTCACCAGACATTTTTTTAAAAAAATTAATAAAACGCATATCATATATTAATTAGAGGTTTTCTGTTTTACAAATTTCAAAAAAATGAGTTAGGTTTATTTCATTGCTGAAAATATTTCTTGTACAAGTGTCTACTTATTTTTTAAACATTACAGCAGTTATTTTGTTAAACATACTCTTGCTATTTATTTTAAATTGGTTTTTATCCCTGAAAAAGGAGAGAGAAACGAAATCTTGAAAAATCAATTTATTAGACATGTCATTGTTTTCCATTTTAAATAGATGGAAGGAATTTCTTTCTCGCATATTATAGATAGTGTGTGTCTCTTCATTTTTGATTTATTAAGTTAACATGTTATAAGATTACCATCTCTCTCTACGCATTTTTATAACTGCAGAATTATTTTAAAGCGTCTTGTATGCTCCATTAGTCATTCATTGTTTCCTCAATACACATTTTAAATGTAATCAACGTTTTATGGGAAGAGAGAGGTACCATTATTGAATGTTTATTTTTTACATGTGAAGTTGCATTAATATCTATTTACATTACAGTGACATTTTTTTATCTAACACACAGGTTTTTTTAGGGTGATTATGAGATGTTATTCATTTAGTTAAACATAATTTTGTTTAAAAGTGTTTTAAAAAATATGAGGTGTTATCACTTAATTTAATTTTATTTTAAATAATGCCTTTGGGTGAATACTCAATTTATTTTGTTAAAATGTAATTTGGTTTAAACATGCATGTGTATTATTTGTTTTATATCTCTATTACTGATTGCATGTTTTACATACATTACTATTTCCTCCTATACCATGATATGCATATTTTTTCTCTTTCTGGTTTATATATTTTTAAGAAATCAAATGCGTGTCAAAAACAAAATTATTTCATCTTTGAAAAACAAATTGCATCTATGTTAAAATTTAAATTATTCTATCCATGTTTTTAATTTTTTCCAATTTTCTGTCACACCTTACTAATACATGGTCTATTTAGACCAAAGACACCATCTCAATATTTCTGCAGTTTGTGTCAATATAATAACCCCTCCCCACAAAAAGTAAGATCTCATTTAAGATCAAGGCATAGATGCATGGTAGTTAATATTTGCCTCTATTGCAAGACTTATTTTGGAAGCAAGGCTGAGCTACATAAGCATATTGATAAAACCCACTCCAATGAGATTTCATCAAGTCCAGTTTTGAGCAATGATAATGAATACGTCATACACAGATCAGAAAATGCATGTCATGGTGCTTTTTCAAATTATTTATCCAACC
>CABFPE010001146.1:67032-86161 GCA_900660155.1 Hofstenia miamia | reverse complement strand
GAAGATAATATCACAGCTGATATAATGCTATATGACAATAAAGGCATTAACACCAAATGAGTTTCAATGCCGTCTAGCATTTGTACAATAAAAAACGGAAAAGGAAGGGTACCAATACTCAATGCTACAAACCAGAACGTGAATCTGAAAAGATCCCAGATAAGAATATATGGGAAATACATTAGAACCAACATCAGACTCATTTGGAAGGCAATGGAAGACGACGATGGAGCAAGTAATTTTCATGGTCGACTCAAGGACTTGCAAAGGAAAGCAGATAGTACTCCACATGGCCGACTTCGAGGGTGAGTGGACGAACATTATCAAAGTCGCGAGTACTCCCAAAAGCCAACTCGAGGGCATTGGGATGAAAGCAGAAGAGGAAGATACACACAGGATACCCGAGATAAATGATGAAGATTATCAACAACTAGAAGAACGAGACATCACGCAATTAAGAACACTTCTAGAAAAGCATAAATGTATATTCAACTACGGAGAGATAAGTGTTTGTCAGGCAGTAGGCAAAAAACACAAAATCGCCATGACAACAGACAAACTGATCAAACTGCCAGTTAGAAGAGTACCTGAGCAGCTAAAGGAAGAATACAATCAGATACTAGAAGAACTAATTGACAATAAGATCATCCGGCTGAGTGAAAGCCCATATGCAGCACCAACCGTGTTTGTAAAGCAGGGAAATAAGTACTGACTATGCACTGATTTCCATAAACTCAATGAGGTGACAAAGAAGGATTCATACCCTTTACTGCAGATAGAAGACATGCTCTACAAAGCCAGTAAACATAAATATTTCACAACTCTGGATTTATGTAAGGCCTATTGGTGAGTGAAAATGGAGGAAGAGGACATAGAGAAGACAGCATTCATAACCCAATATGGGCTGTACAAATGGATATATATGGTGTTCAGACTCTGCAACACACCAGCAACATTCCAGAGATACCTAATGAAGGTACTTAAGAACAAGACACATTGAATGGAAGAGGGAGTCGACGCCTATATAGATGACATCATAGTCACAAGTGACACAGTCCAAGAACATCTGGAAAATTAGAAAGAACACTAATGATCTTGGAAAACGCGGGACTCTGAATTAATGGAAATAAGTGGACAACCTGAAGAAAAAGATAGTGTTCCTCAGAAGAACGATAGAAAAAGGGAGATATGCATGAAGGACAATGCCTGAGATATGATCCGGAAGATAGAGAAACCAAATAATAAAAAGGATATACAGAGAAACATGAGATTTTTCAATTACTATGGAACCTTCATCCCAAACATAGCTGGAAAAACGGCAAAGATGACTTGATTGATGAGGAAGGCAGTTCCATTTGTATGGGCGTGGCATGAACAGGAGGAACTTGACAACATCAAGGAAGAGTTCGCGAAATTACCTTCCCTCAACACACCTGATTACAATGAGAAATTTATATTAGATTGCGATGCAAGTAAGGTGGCAATTTGGGCCAAATGAGAAATGGGAAAGAAGTACTCATCCAGTTCTTCAGCCACAAGCTGAGGGCCATCAAGGAGAACTACGCTCCACTAAAGTAGAAATGCTCACACTGATTGAAAGCATCAAAAAATTTTGACACTTCCTCATAGGAATGGAGTTTAGAGTACAAACAGATAATAGTGGTCTGGCCTGGTTGAAAAAATTTTTGGGAGACAAATCCGGAATAGTGTCCTGGTGGATCGAGTATCTAAATGAATTCACATTTACAATCAAACAAAGAAAAGGCACATTACACAACAATGCGGATTTCTGGACATCACTTCCAGAGTACCAAAGAGATGCAACAAAAACAGATGGAGAAAAGAAACAATTTCAGTTCCTGCTGCACACTGAGTACAAGGGGCTACCAGAGATAAATGTTGATAAGAAGGGTCAAGCAGTGCTACTGATACTCATAAGAGAGGAAATAACAGAACAAGAGATAGTGGACAAACAAAAAGATGATATAGTCCTAAGTGAGATTATGAAGAAGATCAAAGAGCCATGAACAACACTATCTAAAATAATGGTGGGATATTATGAATGTTACAAGTGGAAGATCAACAAGAATGGACTGCTATATGTTGAAGCTGGAAATAACCGAATCGCGATACCAGATTACTTCAAGAGGGAACTAATACAGAAGATCCACAAGAAGGGCCACTTAGGAATAACACAGACGGAGAAAACATTTAACGCTCGTTTCATAACAACAGCCATCAGGAAAGTCGTGGAAGACATCATTAACAAATGCACGACATGCCTCCTAAACAACAAACAGCATTTTCCAACACAATGAGCACCACTAGAGAAAATCATTGCGACGCAACCCAATGAAATAGTTCACATAGATCTCGAGATGCGCTATCAAAAGACGCCAAATGTTATCAGTACCTCCTAGTAATGGTGGACAATTTCACCAAATATGCAAAAATGCCCCTGATGCAAAACACCACAGCAGAAACCACAGCTGAGATATTTTTAAAAGAATGGATATTGAGACTGGGACCTGGAGACGATCATAACAGATAAAGGGCCTCAATTTGAAAGTGGACTTTTCCAAGAAATGGCAAAATTCCTGGAAATCGCAAGTGAACAGACAACTGCCTATCACCCTCAGGTGAACAGAGCAGTGGAGCAACTTAACCAAACATCAATTAAGCTGATTAGAGTGGCTACAACATGAATAGGAGGAAATAAATGGAGAGAGGTTATCAAAACGATCGAATACTACTACAACACCTTGGTACATGCAACAACTGGAGTATCACCTTTCAAAGCGATGTTCTGGAGATGCAGTATACCAATTACAGCGGGAAATTGGATAATGCATACATACAACAACAAAGAATTCAGATCACAGGAATCCATGAAACGATGTGTCCCAACATAAAGAAGTCGGCAGTGAGACAACAACGCAATTATAATAAAAAAATTTATGGTCATGCACATAAGGTAGGCAATAAGGTATACGTGTTCACACTGATTAAACTCGTAGACACAAACCAAGTCTGGAAGTTGAAAACAGTATGGTCAGGCCCCCACACAATAACACAAACACTACTGAAAAATGAATACATGCTAGATAACAATAGACTTTTACATTTTCAAAACCTGAAGAGAGCAACAGCAGACATCAAAGAAAAAAAATAGATGACAAAGCTGAATTTAAAATATGCCGAATTTATGGCAATGAGGTCATATACAATATGTATGATTTAGATAGTGTACATGAAGAAGAATTCGATGATGAATACACACACTGGAAATCACGGATGATGACCTGCGCCAAAGAATACTGCCTCAGAGGGCAGTGAGAAATAAACCTATATAAGCCCCGGAGACAGGGGATCTCAACAACAAACAGGAGGAGGAGGATATGAAGAAGTTCTCAAACCAGAAGTCGAATCAAGGGCAGAAGGGATGAGAATGAAGAGCAGATGAATAGACGACATAGAGTGAGACAGCGTCCTAGTAGTCCTCAAGGCTGATTCAAGGGCAGAGAGACAAACGGACAAAAAGCCTCTCCCACCAGGGATCTGCATTGCTGATTCAAGGGCACGCAGAAAACTGGTGCACAGCACAACTTTCCTTCCCACAGTCCACAACCTGATTCAAGGGTGGTGAGACACACAGAGTTCCAGAGGAAAGTGTAAGTTGTGGAAGAACCATGGAGATACGAAAGTGATTGAAGGCTGACGTTATCTCATCCAGAACCACAGCTGGTCAAGTGCTGATAGGAGTAATTGTGAGCTGATTCAAGGGTGAAGCAGTAGAAAATATCAGCACAGATTCACAGCCTTTGGACTGTGAACTGAGCACCAGTAGACTACCATTAAGGATGACCCAGCTACACGCCTCCTCAGAGACAACATCAGAAAGAACAGTTAGATCAAAAGAAAGAGAAAAACAAATGTCAAATATAGATGGGGAAACATTACATCCATAATTTATGGGAACTTTGAAGATGCGCTACAATGCATTTGCAAAGTTGTCACTGGAAACAAAGATCCATATACAGAAAGTCGCGAGGGTCCAAGGAAAATTTTTACCAATCATGCTTGATGCCAATAATAGGCCAAAAGTCAACGTCATTATCAGCTATCCACAGGAGATGAACGAAATGCTAGAGAGGCCATACATGCGCAGTATGGTGCATGTTTGTATTTGATGATGCATTTACACTAAATACAGTCCAAGCAATAATGGCATATAAAGATAAAATTGCAGAGATACTGGAAGTTAATATAGATGCAGACAACCTCACAATTATACACATTCTAAAACAGAAAGAATACATGAAAACGTTAGAAAAGAAAGTGGACGATACAACAAGGATGGCAAGAGTACAAAACGTCAGAGTTGTACTAATAACAATAACTACACAAGACGAGATTCCTGAGCACTTAGAAAATGCATGCAATTTAGGAGAAAACATCTTCCCATGGGAGAAGACAGATAGGAATACAATGATCCCAGAGCTGATACGCCTGGATTTACAGATAGACTATTGGGCACAGATCTACCGAATCATGGTAGACCCATGCATAGCAATCAATCTTTACAGGCAAACGAAAACAATAGAGTTGACAATGGATACAGAAGGAATTGAGAAAGCAAACACACTGTTTATAAAGTGCAGCCTAATGCAACGTCAGGAACATCTACAACAAATTCAAACAATTTGGAAAAGCATGAAATTACAACAAAAAGTAGAGGAAGGCTGGCCAAAGATAAGAATTGATGCACCATCCTGAAAGTTCCACAAGTCAATTGAAATGGCGCTAATGGAAGTAAACTGAGCCTATGAATTAAACACGAAAAAAGACTTCAAACAATTGGTATTTGAAGAAAAGAACGCACCAGAAATATGCCATGGATATTAGCCATACTTACAACAGAAGATGTGGAACTAAAACTGCCGATCTCATGACAAACACGCCACAAGTTAACAAAATCAAAGAAATATGAAATTGCAATATCCCTGATTAACACACAGACAAAGAACTGGTTATTAAAAGGTCAAACTGGAAAACTGGAGTCACTGAACAAAGCAGAAAAACCAGTGCAAGCGATGGAAAAAACATTGAGCAGAATAATCATGCAAGAAAATCGGTTGGGAAAAATGTCATTAGTAAGCATCGCGAATAAGACCGGGATATGCCCCAGAGAAATCACAATATTCGACGAGTCAATGAGGAAATACATGTGGGGAGCAACATCCAAGACACGGATGAAACAGCTCCAAAACCAGCCATGGCTCACAACAAGAAAGATTATCAAAAGGAAACTCGCAAACACAGCAGAAATTCGAAACATGATAACACAGAAAAACGTGCAGAACATACTAGACTACTAAATGAGACGTTATGAAAGAGACAGTCCGCAGTGCACATTCACTAAGATCCTTTGAAGTGCCGAAATGATGAAAAGAGGAGGCATTACAGAACTAGTAGAAGTATGTGAAATGGTTACAAAGTCCCAAGCAGAAATGCTAGAGGAGGAACAACTGTTAACATCGTCCAGATTATTACTATCCCCCAAGACACAACCAACAATTGATAGAATAAACATAGAAAAGTGGGGATAAATCAGTTCAGTTAAGACCATTGAGTGGATAGATACTGAAGACGAGCGTTTCTTGGTCCAAATTAAAATATCAAAAAAGTCAAAAGACATAAAAGAAAGAAACTTCCAGTGTATCAGAGAACAACAAACAGTAGCAACGATGAAACCTATGCGCTATAATGTTATTCTCTGGAGTAAACAATATAGTCTGGACTGATATATGGGAAAAGAGATACCAATACTACGACATCACAAAAAGGGTTGAAATCTTCACGATGATGAGATTAAATAAAAACGACCCCAATACAATCACAGAAGAAGTAAGAAATAACATCAGCTTTTTCTATAAGGATGTGGCAAATACTTGAAGCTTAAGAAAAGTTTTCATGTTCTTTTACCCAGACAATCAAATCAGAGAAGACTTAGCACACACAAGCTGAGCCAACGCACAAATGACGCTCATGATTGCCATTAAGGGAATACAGTTATATCAAAAATATTACGACATCTTCTCACAGAAAATAAATGAGCTAAGAGAGATGACACCAATAGTGGAAGACATCAGAGAAACACGTTTCCTAAAATACGCAAACGTTATAACGACAGAGAGAGAAGCAGTGCTAAAAATGACAAAACAGACGGAATTTGAGAAAACAACGTGGTCCGATCAACAGGCAGAAACGATAATTCAAAATGCGGACACTCTGGTGCATGGAGAACAAGCTGTGCTCAAAATAACGCAAGCTGAGGGGGGGATCCAAAATAATCAGAAAAAAGCTGCAAACGTCGCAGAAGAGACTAAGATTGAAAAGGAGTTGATTAAAAAATATTACAATCAATTAGTTGCTATGATTTCAGATTAATTTGTAAAATGCAACCAAGAATAAAATATGTGTCAATAAAAAGATAATTGTATCTGTTGATAAAAATACTTTTGACAAAACGACGCTTACATTATTTTATTGCTGCCATCTTGGCAGAAGTTTGAAATTTAAATTGACAGGTACTTCTTTTGAAATACTATAAATACATTGAAACTTACTGTAAGCATTTGATAAAGAATTTTATTCAGAATTCTTATTTTTCATCTTATTAACAGTTTGATTATTTAATACAATGTCAAGCTAATCTAGCGGTGTTTAGTATTGGTCTGGATACATCACAGGGAACAATTCTAGGGTCCTTGTGCCAGACCATGAAAGTGCACTTAAGTTAGGTGTAGGGGTTTTCTCTCAATTAGCCAACTAGCATTTCTCCTCTACATGTATCAGATAACTAACTGTCAACAAATGGTTGGATAACCAAACCTTAGGAATTATCTTAATATTGTTTTAGATCTAAATTGATGACCTATAATCAACCAATATAATGACCTTACATTTAGTAATTGTAAATGTAGGTTAGGAAGTTGTTCAACTAGAACTTATTTAACTAAGCCAATATATTTTGGTAATGGCTACATATAATATTGAATGAACAACTAGTAACAGTTTCCAGTTGCAAATAGATATAACACTTTTACACAATAGAGGTTAAGTCAAGTTGTGCCATGTCTTGAGTAAGCACTGAGCTAATGTAGGGTACACATAAGCTATCTTGATTGAGCTGAGAAGTGGCACTCAAACAATGGATGGAATGGTGAAATTGGATGTGGAGATCCACTTCAGGCAGATGCCCACTAGAAGATTGCTACAGAGGTTACTGCATGGCTTCGTCACCTAAAAAGTGAATAGTTAATTAAGGTTACATAATGTAATGGAAGAAACTAGTCAACCAGTAACAACAAGTAAATCCTTACCTGCAATAACACAGCTAATGTTACAAGGTAACAGTAGACAAAAAGTGATAAAGCCTGGTAGAGAATTTTACAGGAGGAGCCAATTTCATTATATAGTAGTGGAGGTGTAATATCTAAAAACAAGCATGAATATATAATACTATAATTATTATATTTACCTCCATGTCCATAAGGCAGGCTTTGATATTTTTCCAGGAGGTAGCATTTGTCATCATATTGAGTTTTTTGTAGGTGGTCTGCACTGCAATTCTGTGATTGTAAATTCTAATGGCTGTCATTGGATGATGAACAAATTCTTTATTGCTCAAAATTGATTTAAAGAGATCAAAGTTCATCATCTTCTTGACAGCCCCCACAAACCCCTTAGTGCTTGCCTTCTCATTGCCAATGATGTCTTAAACATATTGAATCAAATACATTTTCAACTTAAGTACAATTACCTTACTAATGACATCACCACCAAGCTCATCCTTGACCTTTAAATATGTTTTTTTGTTTGTTTTACTAAATAATGGTGAGGCTCTTATGTAGTTTGAAAATTAAATGTGCCAATGATTTCAATTCTTCATAGACATTGAGGCTCTTTATTTTATAGAAGAGGTATCAATATAACTGTATAAAACTGTAATTTGATTTGCAAAGGCAGGCCTCATTATATTATAGTGAAATTTAACCATTTGGAGTTTTGAAAGGTCCAATATGGCCTGACCCACATAATTTGGCTTATTCCACATAATTTCTTTATTTCTGAGCATGACCTGCACCAAGTCTTTGCTAATTATTTGGAATGACTTAAATTCTGGCTGTTTGATTAATTTTTCTATAGCCTCTTGATCCTCAACAAACTTTGCTTTACATTAATTCCTCAGTTATCCCATGGTATTACCAAACACTGCATTGGACATCAGATTATAAAGTTTTTTTTTCAAAATCATTCTTTGCTACATTGTGTTTTGATGTATTTAAGTCAATATAAGGATTTTAAAATGGTGCCTGCTTAAATTTTAGTGCCCTGTGGAATTTGGTGATCTTTAGACCCTGCTCAATGTAAAATTTTAGGACTTCATAATGCACCACATACTTTTCTTCTTTAAAATGTTTGGACCAACTTTGCTACTTTACCAGATTTCAATCCTAATGACTCTTTAATATTTTTAGTGTAGGTTTACAAATGCTGATCTTCAATAACCATTTTGTGTGGTGCAAGGAGGAATCAAAATGCTATGTGTGTAAACTACTGGAATATTCCAGATCCACTTTCACAAAAAGTCCAAATCTCCATCCTGGGGTCCATTCAAAATAAAATCTATTGGTGAACTTGTTGACTGCAACTGTCCAACAGGTAAATTTATGGTCATGGTACCCCCATACAAAGAATTCATGTCCAAGAGATTGCATAAGTGGACTCTTTGTCTGGGTCATAGCCCTCCACCATGGGATTGTTGGATTTAAAATAGTGTTCTGCATACACTTCAGAAACCTCCTCAAATGCAACCTTCAATGAATTCCAGGTGGTCAATGCTTGAGAGATAATCCAATGAAACATTAATCTAGTTTAACATTGCATTCCAACTGAAATTGGATATTTTAACAAAATGAGCTGGGTCAAGGCTATATGTTGACATGCTTTCCAATTAAAATTCATGAAGTACATCCAAGAAGAGTAATGTGTATGTAAGTAAATAATTATTGTGGGCCTCCATTGACCCATGTATTGTTCTGTTCATGTTCCACCTCCTCCTGTGTTAGTGGCATTTTGCCAGTTAATCTATTATGCCAATGGGCAATGTGGAAGTTTTCTTTCATTAAACTTGTCAAGGCTATTAAACCATTCATATGGGAATTTGCCCTTATCTGTCATAAATGCTGATGCCTTCTGCTCACCAATGCCCGCTCTAAAAATTGATACTTGTCTGCTCCAATATTTTTAGCCAGATTTGATAGGCTATCACTCATAAAGCAGAAAGAGTCCAAAAATTGAAGCTCCTCACATATGGTTTTTGTAACATTATCTTTGTCATTGTATGTTGAGACTGGCACCATCAAACTGATTGACAGGCAATTCTCTAGTGTGCATGGAATGCATGAAAGCTTTTCATTTTCCTAGAATATAAGAGATTTATTCAGCAGATGCATATCATACTTGCTAGCATTATGTGCAAAAACTGGTGGAAATTTTTGTGTGTGATATAGCATATTACAATCATTGTGGGCAACACCATGTATTTTTCCACTATAATGGCAGTGATCAATCAACTTTTTAGCAGTTTTCTAAAAGAGCTTTGCACAGAAAACACAATTGATAGCATTTGACTGCATAGTGTAGCATTGTTGAGGTGTTATTACCAAAGCATTATGTCTCTGTATTGCTTGGAAGGACTGGTGTGCAATAGTTCTCAAATAATCTTAACCCTGCTCCTGAAAAAACTTTAGCAGAAAGCAGCTTATGCTCAGTATTTGTGGCAATGCAGATACTTGAGGGTGTTTGTTGCACATCCTGAAGTGTAATGCTGGTTGAGTAATCTAGTGTGTCACAGTGTATCTTCTGTGATATGGATTCAATGTTCAATGCAGCAATGATGGGTACAAAGTTCTTAGCTCCAAATGCTTTAAACATACTTTTGTAACCTGCATCTGGAAATTTAATAGTTGGCTCACTATTGCAATTGCACTTATTTTGGTGTTTTTCCAGTTTTCACTAGTTCAAAAACCTGAGAGACACTTGGTGCAGAAAAAACCACTTGATCTATCCTTAAAGAACTTCATACAGGCATTCATGTTGGAAATTGCCACATAATGACATTTTTCATCTTCTTCTAACAATAAGAGATTTGCTTTTTGTTTATGGGAGCTTGAAGGAATGTATGCATGCACCAAAGATTTCTCATTGAGGTTGTACACATTTACAGATATTTTATTTAACTCCTCAAATTTGCAGATATCATTGTTTGACATGGGGAAGGACAGACCTGAAAATTTTAGAGTTGGCAAGAACTTGTTTATTCATGTAACTTGACATCTATCTTTTATTTCTGGGTGTTGGCCTGCTAGAACAGCATACAAAAAACATTTATTTGTTTGACCACTGCAAGAGTTAACCAGAAAATGGTTCCTTTTCAAATAATAAAGGAGGGGGATATAACTGGCAGGTCTTGTTGAACAATACTTGGCAATATGCATACTTACTCTGTTGATGTTTTTTAGCAACCAATTAGATCCATTTGCTGCATAAATTGTACTATAATTGGTAATTTCATCAACCATTTTAAGGAAATCTGCATCACCCAAGCCACTACTAAAAACAAACACTGGGGAGCTGGTTGGGTATAATACAACACTCTTTGTCTCACCATTCTCTTCCTTCACCAACTCAACTTCCCATGACAGGTAAATTTTAGAGAAGTGCTTTGATATATCATCCTATATAATTTGTGTAATTTGTGGGAGGCCTGCTTTGATAGCAGGCAAAACTTCCACAAAATGCCTGTTCCACTTAATAAAAGATGTGTCTTGTATACCATCTCCTCAAAATTGTTTCATTTTGGCAAAATATTTTTTACAAGAAGGACATAGATAAATTCCATCCTTTTCATGTTCAGAATGTATGTGAAAGCACATAGACAAGGGGGTTAGGCTGGTAAAACCACATTCACTGCATGAATATGATTTCATCAGAGGAGAGGGTCTAAAAGCAGTATAAGCACATGGAAATTTAAAATGGAAAAATTTATTAAATTATATGAACATTTTGAAAATTGTATTCTAGTGAAAAATAGTTTAATAAGCAATTAAAAGAAAATATGTTATTTTATAAGAGCAATAAAAAAAATTATGAAATGTGTTTTTAAGAGTGAGTTGTACAGGATAAATAAATGAAATTTAGCAAAAAGGATTACTGAAATCAGTAAATTGTAAATGTTAGTAATGAGTGTGATTGTGCAAAATCAACAATTACACTTTCTGATTAAATGAAGTCACAAAAAACACGTGATAGCAAGCACAGATGTATAATATATAATTAGAATAGTTTATATAACTATAGATGCTAAAAAAAAAGCATTCAAGGGAAGAGCTGTATTATCATTGCTGTTCCCAGACTGTTGGGAGTTAGCATTATACATATTGGCGCCATCACTGAAGAGTATTTCTCCAATAGGTTTTTTAGAAATTCAGTTGGAATATTTGAGAATACATTTTTAAGTGAGAGAGAAGTTATATCCACAGGAATCAAATTGAAATGAAAATTGCTGCTCTCCTTTTATTTAAGGAGTTATGCCCTGCCTACACAAATAAAATGAAATTCTATTGGATTTGAGTGACTGAATTTGTCCAGAAAATTTCCATATATGGAAAAGACATAGAATATTTTACAATCATTTGTGAATATACATTATGTAATTGATTTAAATATAAATTTGTAATCATTCTATAAGTTATAGCATAAAAGAAACATTACTACAACCATTATATACATTTTGTTACATGAAAGACATTTTCTCAGAGAAATAAATTAAAAAAGCAAATGAAATTTTCTATCATAAATTTTAACAAACATATATTGAATTAGAAAATGGCTCACTTGAGGTGTTTGAGGGAGGCACTGAAAAACGTGAAGAGCAATTTTAGCTAAAATTGGAAAGTTGTATTGGCTGTAAACAATCCCATCTTCATAATTTTTTAGTTCAAAGTACTCTTGCCTACAAACATCACTTACAGAGTGAAATTTTCCCAGAAACTCATTCAGTTGATGATTGAATATGGTAGCACCGTCTTTGTTTCCAAAAAAGTTACTGCATATTGACAAAGTTGTGTAATTGTGTCAACTCAGTTTGTGCCCACCATTGTGTCAGACATTGTGTTCTTGGGGACTAACAGATATGCAATGCCCATTGATTCAGTGTGAAAAAATATTCAATAGCTCTTCAACCAAATGCATGTCATGCAATTTTTCCGGCTCTTTAGAAATGGTCTTATAAGATTCCAACACACTGCAAAATTTGCTGTAGATGATAGAGAGATCAGTTGTATTGATCTCTAGTTTCCTGATCAATTTTAAAGGATACTAAATCAGTAAACAAAGTTTGTTAAATGATTGGCAAAATTCAGGCACTATTGAAATAAACTCATTGCATTTTTGAACTTGACCAGGGTCAGAAGGGACATTGTACTTTTGGCGTCCCTTGACATACAGCTTTGCTCAAAATTGCTGCATTTTTGTCCATTTCACAAATGTCTTTGATCAGAAGATTCATTGCATGAGTGGCGCATCCCTTAGCAAAAACTGTAGGGTGATCTTTTTCAATTATATCCCAGGTGGCTTTCAATACACTAGCATTATCAGTAATAACGAAAACCAGTTTTTCTATTCCAATTTTATTGGCAGTCTCCAAGATTTGTTTTGCAATGTTTACTCCTGTTTGCAGAATGTTTAATGTGTCAATTGCTTTGTAGAAAAATGACAAGGAATTATGACTATTAAGTTCTCTATGAGATTGAATCTAATGTTTGACCATCCATCACTCACTAAAGAATACACACTGCTTTCTCATAGTAAAATGTCAAATTTCTCCTTTATTTTGTTAAATGAAGCTTCATGTAGATGCCCACGGAGACTTCCTGTTTGGAAGTTTTCTGAATAAGCTGCTGTAATAGCTTTGATGAAGTCCTTGAAGGCAACATTGTCCACTACATTGAAAGAAATACCAGTTCTATAGAAAAATTGCACTAATGCTTCATCATACTTTTCTTTCTGAGACTGAGTTTGTCTGTCTATCACTTTTTCCACTGGTAATGACTCACACGTCATGCAGGTGATGAATTGTCCTCACAATGTGTTTTTGGCAGCAGTAAAATCTAGAGTCACCACAGTTACAGATTGTTTCAGTCCACAAAACAATGCCGAATCTTCAAAGGTTTGGCCAGTACAATTGCCTCCCATTTTGTATCTTTCAAGTTTCTGCTTTGTCCAAAAAACAGACATTCTACAAGTGCAGCTCGTGCCATATCAACTGGCAGTTTTATCACATAAATAGAGGTCCATGGATCGGCTAAAACTAAGCATATACGTTGATATTTATGCAGAGCATGGTTTCTAGCTGCTTTTTGGCTATTACATTCACACTGCATTTCAACTATGTCACGATTAATTTAACATGCACGCAATTAAAAATAATGCCAGCTAATTACACCAACACAAACATCAACTACACTCTGAAACATTCTTCTCCAAATACCCAGAATGTTTTAACATTGATCCCCCATGGTAATGTACTAGTACATGTACCATACTTTACTATTTGTAACACAACAAAAAATTTCTATTCTAATGATTTGGAATGTATTCTTTCCTCTAGATATCATGTATATGTATATGCATGAACTATTGCAATAAAGAAATCCGGACTTTTAGGAATAATAATGAGTGATAGTTCAACAAATTATTCACCACAAAAACATTGATTGCATCACATATAAAGAAATAGTACAAATAGTCATGGCCGCAATCAACATTGGTACCAGTCAAAATTTCCTTCCATTGGCATATGTAACAGCAAAGTAAATTTTGATATATATATATATTAATGTATATGTTTATATATATATATATATATATATATACATGTATATATATATAAACATATACAAAAGTCCCAATCGGATTAAATTATTAATAATTTTCAATCTTTTTTTACTTTTCCTATCTACAAAATCCAAATCTATTTTATCAATCAAAGCAATAAATGGATATTGAATCACATATCTGCAAAACACAATCCACAAATTTAAATGGTTGGTTCTGCATAGTTCTTTATGTACTTGTTTATTGATTTGCTCTCATTCTACCTAACCTAATGATGATACGCTATTATGGTTTTTTGAACGTGGAAGCATTATTGTAGAAAAAAATCTTCACATTCTCCAAAAGTATTTCATCCCCGAACTCATGCAAATACGTCTCAATAACAAAATTTTTCAACAAGATTGAAGACTAATTGACAATACCCTGAGGGTGCGACATATTTGTCAAAAGAACTTCCAACATGTATTGACAAAGATGGGCCACTCATCTAGCCACCCTTAGTCCAGATCTGACAACGTGCGACAAATGGGCCTGGAGTTTTGCTAAAAAAATCGTGAGTTGCCAGAATCTCCGAACTATTGAGCAATTAAAAGAGGCCATTTGAAGTGCTTTTCGCGAAATAACCCCTGAAATACTAATGAAGATATCGTCGAGAACATGGCGACACATTAAATTCTGCTGTGGCAATGATCGAGAACACACTGATATTATTGACTTTTGAATGATGCCAAACGCATTTTTTGTCAAATTTGAATATAAACTTTGATAGAACTACAGAGGATTTAAGCAATTAGGTAGACAAATCTGCTACATGTTTTAATGCAATATTGAAAATTTCCATTAAAATGTATTGCTGTGAGAGAAGTTGTTCAAAAGAAAATTTCGAATTTTGTAAATAAATTCCGCCTATGCTCAAGTATTTATAAAGTTTTGAGTCCATGGAACCAACAAAAAACTTTGAGTTTTTCTTGATATGTGCTAAGATATCCCAAACCCATTGAATCAGGTCGTGCTCAAATTCAGAGGTCGGGGGCCTAGGCTGGTTAAGATTAAATACCTTTATAATAAAAGAAAATGATGAACATAATTTTTCTATTGTACACATTCACAACAAATCTATTAAATGTATGTAAACATACATTAAAACTTCATATTAGAAATACTTCATATTATGACACATTTTAATTCCATTAAAGTTTTGCTCAGAAATGTTTATATCAGGTAACTTAAGAAAAGTTCAAAACTTGGCTCTTTTATTGGATTCTAACAAATAGAACGAGTGTCAACCTCAGGGCGGGAAGCCTGTCAGCCCGATGTAACTCAAGTTTCAGGTGAGGTGAAAATTTTGATAGATCGGGTTGGGATGCAGGTCACTCTTAGACGGGTCGGGATGCAGATAGAAGAACATTAACAGAATTATGGAGCAATTTAAGACGTCAAGCATTTAAATCTTTTGTATGTTTTAATGATTTCGTACTGCTTTTATAATTACTTTTGTGCTAAATTATTTTTTGCCCAATATACTAGAAATCTTTCTTTTGATTAGCTCGGGTTGTCGTCATTGTTAGATGGGTTAATTCGTGTCAGGGATCATTGTAAGATGGGTCGGGTGTTGAGTCAAAAAATGTGACCCGTTTCCCATTTTGGCCATCTTCATTAATGATAATGTGGCATAACTGCATCATTAATCTATTTTAATTTCAACATTAGTAATATGAACTCTGTAAATTTATAATTAGATGAATTTAGTTCTTTTGTAAAATGTGCGATTTTAGTTTAATTATTTTCGTTAATTATTACTCAGTATCTTTGTTTAAAAGGTTATTCTACAAAACCTGTTCTGTTTGCTAATGTTAGCAACAGTGTACTTTTGTTTAATTCCTTTACCAGTCTGGTTCATATAAATATTTGCGATTTATTCATTGATGTCTCTGCAGTTTATTCTCAGTAAATTCGTTTTTTACTTTTTATCTTGATTTTCTATTTTATCTAAAAGTATGCATTCGTTTGCGTAGTTAAAGGGTACTCAGCTGGGGACAACTTTGCTGGCATGATCCCTAGATCCCTTCAACTTAGGATAGGTATATACTGTAAGGGACTTTGCTGCATATAATTAACCTTTATTGCTTTCACCAAAATTGCATGAGATAAGAGTTGCACTGCATTTAGGTATTTTAACTTAGCACGTAGTTTTCACTCACTTCACCCAAAAGTTAAGGCTTCTTTATTCTTTATCTTAAATAGGGCTCTAGTCTATTACGACTCTTTCTTAGTTTATCTGCATCAGATTGGCTGAATGTGGGCACTCTTCCCTAACACGATCTCCTGTTAACTTTTAACTTTTATTAGGATAGGGTACTATAGCAGGAAGAGTTAGTTATATTGTAGCACTGGTAATTCCATGCTTCAACTAGAAACCTTTAAATGATAGGGAAGTAGGAATGCTCACTGATTTCATAGTGATGCCACAATAATAAGGAAGAGAAGGGAAGGATTTGTGTTAAGTATCACTTCTATCAAAGAGAAGTGAAATGGTGAGTGTGATCTTCGAAGTGTGAGTCCTTTCTGAATCCTATGAAATAGTTCGGGCCGGATTCAGCCCATGTCATCACTGTGGGTGCAAAGCTTAGATTGATAAAAATGATACGGATGCTATCCACTACTCCATTTGAGAAAGATTGGAGACCTTAAGTATTACCAATTAATGGTTATGTTTACCTTGTCAGAAAATGATCCAAGATGTGAGCATTGTGAATCAAAATCTATGTTGTCTTGGGTAGGGTCAGGTTTCGATATTAAATTATCTGGTCGGGTTTTGGTATTAATATTCAGATTGGGTCATGTTGGGGTCCATTCTAAGCTCACATTGTAATTATCTGCCATTATAGAAATTAGGCATTTTTGAAATTTGCAACAATATCTGTTTTTATATTAAGGTCATGCTACATGAACATTTGTCACCAATTTTTGTTCATCCCCTCTTCCACAACTAAAACCAGGAGTAACTATCTAGACTAAAGTTGTTTGTTTGGTCCAATTAAAGTGGGCAACAAAAGTTATCCGTTTGGCCCAACCAAAATTGGGCAACAAAAATTGTTAGTGTAACACAACTTTGGTGATCTTTAGTCAGGAAGTAATTAAATGACAAAAGTTGTCCGTGTAGCAGGGTGCTCTGACCACCTTTTTTGTCGGAGAAATAATTCTCCAACTATCTAGGAATTATCACCTTCAAAGATAAACAATTTTAAGCTATAATTTCAATCGTTTTCAGAATTTATTAGTATATTGTTTCAATAAAGACATTAAAACATAACATAAAATAGCTTGTTGCTGATGCATATTCTAAAAATTTAATATTGAAAAATATTTTAATATTTTAGTTCAACTGTTATGTACATGAGTGATATTAATGTCTTAACTTAAATATTTCTGCATATTCGGATATTCTTAAGTCTTTCTTAAATATTTCACAATGAAGTAATTGAAGCAATAATAAATTGTTGTAACACTATGCTATACGAAAAACTTTTATCAACAATTTTTGTCGCCAACTAAAATTGTTTGTGTAGCACCCCTTCCCCAACTTTTGTCTAAAACTAATTAAATGACTAAAGTTGTTCGTGTAGCATACCAAATCAACAACAAAAGTTAGCGACAAAAGTTGTTTGTTCAGACAACAAATATCAGTGACAAAAGTTGTTCGTGTAGCATGGGTTTTGTAAGCTCAAAATATTACAAATTTTGAGTTCTTGAAATGCGAATATTTTCTAGCTTATAGTGAGAATATAAAGCCCAATTACAAAATCACAATTCTCAGTCTTGCATAAGTGTACTACTTACCTTAGTGCCATTATTTCTATTACAAAATATGACGGAATTTCGTGAAATATGCCCCAAAATAGGAGCATATATTTTTCAAACTGATCCATTTTGGGCAATATAAAATGGTTTTCTATTATGGAGAACACAATATGAAACAAATACAAAAACCTGTAGTAAAAGTGGAATTTGGTTCAGTTCCTGAATTCCAAACTGTTTGGAAAAATTTCTAATTTTCGAAAATTTAAAAATTAATCTAAGAGACGAATTACGAACTCACTAAATTTTTCTTTTTGGTAAATTATTTTTCTAATTTGTAAATTCATTTTGCGAAAAAATGCTTTGAAGAAAACGGAATTTACCGCATTTGTTAGATGTTTACCGAAATTGCGAGAAGCTTGCATCAGCTTAAGAGGTTACTATGTGGTAAAACGATGGTTAACAAGCTTTTTAAGTACTTAATGAGTTAAAATAAAAGACAAAAGAACTGTTAATGAGGTGGTACTCCAAACAACGATGGGATAACTGACGTGACATTAAACACTAAAATTGGCCAAAAATGTCAAGCTAAATTTGGAATTGAAAATAGATAGCCAACCAAAGGACACTGACGTAGGCCAGGGTATAAAAACCTTCAAAACTTCATAGAAAACACACACCCCCGCCCGATACTCTGAAAAGAAACATCGAGCAAAGACTTCAAGTACAAAGTTGGTGAAAAGACATTGCTTGGTCCTTTATCTGTTTAAAAGTTATTCCTACTTTCGTGGTGATCGTCAGGTAAAGGTTTTGAAATTGATATCATAATCATTAACTTTGGAGGTTTCATATATCAGTAATTATAACGTGTGACTTTAGTGATTTGATTAAGCATTCTCCTGTTGTAAAGTAAATAAGTATCATTTGTTTATATTTAAATTTTAATTTACTCCTGAGAGAGTAAAATTTCTAAGTAAACGTGCAACCAAAGTAAGTTGGCATTGTTTTAAAGAAATAAGTATCGACTGTTTTGAAGTAAAAACTATCTTTAACATTCAGAAGTACAAAGGAGTTTTGTTGGAAAAAAATACGTTGGGATTGATTTAAAATACAGAGCCATTTAATTGAATTAACCTTAAAAAGAACAAGAATTGTCTTAGAACATTAGCGTGTTCTCTCTCTCTGTGCAAATTAGAAATTCGTTAAACATTAAGTTTAGTCGTAAATACATTAGGGGCGAGAGGCGTCCTAGAAAAATTTGTCCTTTGTAAAATAACTTCAAACAGTGTTAGTCAACAAAGACTTTTAAGGAAATTCTAAGCAACGTGACGCTGTGTTGATATTGCATAAAAATTGTACATACAAA